>JARHVA010001241.1:1832500-1865000 GCA_037957365.1 Torreya grandis | reverse complement strand
TTTTTTTGGGATAATTAGCAAACAACTCTTCTTCCAGTGAAACCCCTAGCAGTAAAAAATTATCTATTCCATGCTCTTATACATGAAAACTTTGTAAAATGGTAATAGAAGCATCGAGGAGAAGAAGTATGAGCACGAGATGGAGGATGAAATTCTTTTGCACTCTTCTTCCTCATCTGTGAGTTCATTTCCTTGACAAAATTATGTAAAGGCTACCAAATTTATTCACACGGATGCTTCTATTTGATTTTTGGAGTGCGGTCGAGGTTCAAACCTACTATTTCTTGTTTATTTTATAAGATGGTAGGTCACCTATTTAGGTTTTCTGTTACCAGAAACCATTCAATGAAAGAGCATATCAATAGCCCATAATAACTTCCATGAAGGTATGCTTACTCAAACCCCTTTCCTTTTGATATTTTAATAGAGATTTCTTATTTGCATGTCAAATGCCTACTGACAACATCATTGATGAGGAATGGATTTCAATTTAAGAATAACTTCTTAGGAACAACTTCAAGATAATTAGTGGTTGGGGCATCAACGTACACATCGCCAATGGGCCTTACATAATTGTCCAATATGTGGCCAACGTTATCATTCATGATATCCACATTCATGACTATAATCATGTTGGCAATGCCATGGGGAGAGACTTTATCATAATTATATTATGTACAGTGGCTTTTATTATGTGCATTGTTGCTATTTAAATTATAATTCAAATTTATCATTTAAATACTGATCACATCATCAATTTTTAATTATGTGGCCTTTATTCCCTTCTCACAATTATATTTTTAATGGCCATGAAGTATCTCTATATTACCTTGTGGTCAAAAGAATAAAAATCTACACTAAAAATGTATGTAATGCTTTCATTATATTAATTTACACATGGAATAAGGAGTCAATTATTCATATGAACAATATGGCATCTAACCATATTTGTATAAGGTGAGTAACATCACCAATCCCACCATTAAGGTCTATTTCTCACTACATGGTTATCCTCTGCTAGAGTTCTTGCTTTTGCCACATCAACTAAGATACCACCCTAATGGATAATATCCAAACCCTTAATAACTTATCTCATCATGGTCATCTCACTAAAGACTGATCTAAGTAAAAACATTAAAACAAAGTTTAAAATTATGTCAAAAATAATCTATTTTTCTCATTTCACTCAGAAGGCCAACACACAAGCACATTACTAGTTAAGGGTTAACACATTAGATTTATTAGACATATTTGAGAAATTGTTAAGCTAATTATTGTGGGTTGAAAAAAAAATCTAATGAAACTTAGTATATTTTATGATTTATTTTAACTTGTTGAGTTTTAGTGCTAACCCTAATCCTAGAGTCAATCAACATGAGTTATGTGTCTTGACAAGTCCAAATATTGATACCATACTTCTATCTTCATAGATTAGATGCATGATATGCCAACGACCCATATGAATACAAAGAACTCATTTCAATAAACCAATGCAGTGGGCTACTAGTAATTTCTCATCTCCAAGACCATACCAACATGAAATGTAACCATTCTCAGAATCTCATAGATTATTTCATCACATTGGAACCACCAATATCAATACAAAATGGCCATTTCAAAATAATAGGGCAATGGGATACTAGTAAAGGCTCATCTCATAGTTTTCTATGCATACATACATAACCCTTTTCTACAAACCACACATATTTGTAACTCTTTACTTTGTATGGACCCATAATAATACAAGAAGGCAAGAAGCTCATAATCTAGGTGAATAATAAATAAATGCACAGAGACTTTGAGACAATATAATTTTATGATTAATAGATACTTGTGGATAATTTTTAAATGTAGATAGTTAAAAACATGTCAAATTAATCAAGTAATATAGTTAAAATCATGTTAAATTAATCAAGTTATATATATATATATATATATACACGATTACATGACCAATATTAAATTTATTTTGATAAGTAATGTATTTTTAAATTTTTTTCAATATGAAATTTTAAATATAATTTATTTTACATTTTGAAACATAAATTTTAGTACATAACATAAGTGTTAATGTTATATTGATTCGCCAGGATTGAAAAATTAATAAAAAGTTATTATAGTGTTGTAGTAAAAGGAAATTTCATTTGAATGCTACAATTTTAGTGGAGGGTGAATAAACGAGGGTTATAACACATGGGAAGAGGTTGGAAAAAACATGCCAAATTAAGTTATGGTGTTACTTAGAAATTAAAAATGAGAAAAGATAGAATGTTGAATAAAAAGTAGAAGAGACATCACATAAATAGGTTCAAAAAAGTAGTAAATATAGTAGGCCTTTTATCCATCCTCATTTAAATGGATCACTATAATATTGTTTTTAGGATGAGCTTATAATTGGTTCCTTACTGTATTGATGGTCCTCTAACCATCATACGCCCACTTTTTGCCAATTAGCATAGGATAGTTTGTCTCATCTGTCTCAATATCTATGACTTCAAAGTCACCATGCAGGTTGAATTTTACAACTTTGATCTCCACATCTTTCAATCGACCAATTGGTTCAATGCACCCATAATCTAGAAGACTCAGTGTAATCAAGTTGTAACTTAACACAAGTCAGCCAATAGTGACCCATGTTGATTGAGGGATCATATTGATAGTGATGACAAAATCAAATAATGCATTGGTTACCTCATACCCTGTTATTTTAATGTCCATTCTTGAATCAATATACCACTACTTTTTGGTTTTGACATACCATATCATCTGATCTGCTCATTGTTAACATTTTTGTACACACTCTAGTGGATTATGAAACGAATTATTGATGTTTTTATGAGACATCCTCATCCTGCACTATACTAAGGAGCTTTATCAAGTCTGTCAAGGTAGTGACAACACCATCTTAATGCATGATGTGTATTAACTACCCATATATTTATGCATTTGTGGCTACAACATCATCTTCAGTGATCTCTTGTTTCTAAATCATTTTTAGAATCTGTGTTGCTTCACACATTAACCCTTTCTTTGTGATGGGTTATGGATACTTTTCTAGCTATGCTTTCCTAATCCTGTGGTCTTGTGGCAATTCAACAGGGGGTAATCCATGATCTACATGTTGCCAATGTGTGATGGCTTATAAGAACACACCCTCACAGGTTTGTGTGGTTGCCATATTTATGTTTCTTACAACCTTGTCCTCTCGTTTCTTTTCCAACACTAGACAATCTTATGTATCATGGTTTTTATAAACACTACAATAGGCATAGTAAGATTGGCATTGCAAATTCATAGGGAAATTTATCTGTACATGGTTGAACTTGCTGCACAAAAAGCATTGAATTGGTGGTCATGGTCCATTTCCTCTACCTCCTTACTTTTCTCCTCATTAACCTCCCCTAGTTCCTCCATGATATCCTCCTCTATTCATTTGGAAACCACAGTTACCAAAATATTGAATAGTTGGGGGGAGGGGGACTTGGAATTGAAAAGTTTTATATGAATCGGTGAAGGTAAAAATACTTAACCAAACACAAAAAAAAAATAAGGAAATGTTTTGAACAAACCAACATGAAAGAATAAAGATAAAACGATCTTTTTATATAACATTGCATTTACAAAGTTTTTAAAACTAGATGGTAAGTTTTTTATTTTCATTTTTGAAGTATATTTCCATTTTACATGTACGATGTGGGCATCCCCTACTACCTAAGAATTAAACTTACCAACTTTTCCTATCAACTTGTTAGATTGCCAATTTCACAATTTAAATAAATAAGAGCTAAATTTATCAAATTAAACTTATAATAAGCTATTGCCTAAGCTTTAGATTTTTTATACCATATTTCTGAATCATTTTTTATGGCCTTCATTTTATTAAAAGTATCTACAATTTAATAAATAAATAGATTACATTTAAATCTATGAAATTAAACTAAAAATAAATAATTTCTTAAAATTTAGATCTCTAATACCTCATTTTTTAGGCAATATATAATATTGTACATAATTTTGTTGCTTTGATTTAAAGATTTAGAAATCAAATTATGTTTACTATATTATAATATTTTAATTATGTTGATCAATCCATTTTACCCATTTTTACTTCAATAAAAATCTGAAATCAATAACATTTAAGTGAATGATAAAATCATACCCATATTTTTAAGGATCTATGTAGTGTACATCCATACCTCACACATCTTCCACTTGAATAACATTGATCTTATGAATATCTCTAAATATTTATTTTAACTCCATACACCTGCAAGTATATGTATGAAGTCCTCAATTTCCATTATTCTCATTCTTCATGATAATATTTATTCCAAACCAATAAAATACTATTTTACCACACATTGGACTTTTGAATGACTTTAAAAATAAAAATATTGCCATTTCGTAAATTTTCCAATGCCACTCAACAACTATAAACTGCGCTAAGTATGACATCTTATCTTACCAATCCATACTACATGGATGCCTCATATTGATCAACATCCCACAAAAGAAAAAAGGTTGCCACATTTACTGATTTGCTTAAGCTATTTTCTTTGGGATAATCAGTGAACTCCTCTTCTTCCAGCGAAACCCCTAGCAGTAGAAAATTATCTATTCCATTCTCCTATACTTGCAAAGTTTATAAAATGGCAGCAGAGGCACCGAGGAGAAGAAGTATCAATACGAGATGGAGGATGAAATTCTCCTGCACTCTTCTTCCTCATATGTGAGTTCATTTCCATGACAAAATTCTCTAAAGGTTACCAGATTTATTCACATAGATGCTTCTATTTGATTTTTGGTGTGCGATCGAGGTTCGAACCTACTACTTTTTGTCAATTATGTAAGATGGCAGGTCACCTATTTAGGTTATCTGCTACCGGGAACCATTCAATGAAAGGGCATATCAACAACGCACAACAGCTTCCATGAATGTATGCTTACTCAAACCCCTTTCCTCTTGGAATGGATTTCAGTTTAATAACAACTTCTCAGGAACAACTTCAACATAATTGGCAGCCGGGGCATCAACGTCCACATTGCCAATGGGCCCTGCATAACTGTCCAATACGTGACCAACGTTATCATTCATGGAATCCACATTCATGACTATAAGCATGTTGGCAACGCCATGGGGAGAGACTTCCCAACGCACTATGGGTGGGGAACTACTTTTGACGGTGATGGGGTATCTATTTTTGCCGGAAGTCACATTTGGGTGGACCATTGCTCACTGTCAAGATGCACCGATGACCTAATCAATGCCATAATGGATTCCACTGCAATTACCATTTCCAATAACATTTTTGCCAATTACCAATTAAAAAAACATTTTTGACCCCCTTCAAACAATCTTGTATTTTTTTTGAAATAAATGTGTATATTATTTACAACCAACATTTTAGATCAAATCCAATTATCCATCGTTCTGATCCAAAACGATAGTCATAAAAAATATTCACAGTTATTTTTTAAATCAAATACTCTTAAAAACATTATATCTTTAATGTTTTCGATTACTTGATTAATTGACTTATTTATGATAACATCTGTAGATATGGGTAAACAAATAATCCAAGGGATTTTGTTAGGGCACAATGATAACTACACACTAGATTCGAACATGCAGATGACCACTGCATTTAACCATTTTGGTGCAAGTCTTGTGTAGCAAATGTCAAGGTAAGAAGATACAAAAGTGCCACTATTTTGTCACTTTATAGGTCATGCACAACACAAGTTATTTTTATCAACATGTTCTCTTTACGTGTATGCATTTATTTTTTGAACCGCTGCTTCAATGCATCAGCAAAACTATATATGCAAATTTGGTTTTTAGATTCTTTAAATTTGAGATTGGTGAAAACGTGATGAGCTATGCTTTGAGATCAGCCATTTCTACATGAAAAACTGTATTGAGCTTAGGATTTTGGCAGCTATTACCTATACCAGATCAATTGTGTGTAGTTACAGTCAGATGTCAATTAACATGCATCGCGTGGCAGGAAAATTATACTACGAGCTATTATGGAAACGATGTTGTTGTCAATTGTTGGTGTTCCAATAGTAAAGTGACGTGGACAAATTACCAATTGTTTTGACAACAACGTTGGTTGTTGAAGACTACGAACACATGTCAACATATGACAGGGAGGAAAAACTTTAATTTTTTGGATTATATGTGAAACGAATCTTCGAAATTTCACCACAATAAAAACACCTCTGACGTAAATAATTTTAAGTGAGGGTGATTAAACAAAGATTACAACACATAAGAGAAGGTTCGAAATAGCGCGCTAAAATGAGTTATGGCATCAATTGCAAATGAAAAAAGAGAAAAGACCGAACATTGAATAAAAAGCAGCATAAACATGCCCAAGAAATAGGATCGGAGAGGTGGTTTCTTTTTATTAATATTATTAATTGAACGGCAAGGATTCCTTATACGCTACAAAGCAGCTATCGAACGTACGGCTGAGATAAGAGATTCCTTCGTCGCCCTCATTGATCCCATTAACCCTCTTCTTAAAGCCGAGATTCTCAGATATGGTGACTTCACACAGCAATGTTATGATTCTTTTGACAATTCTCAATCTTCGAAATGCTATGGGAATTGTAAAGGCAGCAAAAGCTAACTTTCACAGAGATTGGAATTGCTTAAATGTGGGCGTGGGTATCAAGTCACCAAATATATATACGCCAATGCCCGTGTTTTGAACTCCTTTTTCGTAGAGGATTCAAGTGACATTGGCGCTTGGATTGGATTTATTGCTGTTTGCACTGACCCAGATGAGATAAAGAGATTGGGAAGACGTGACATAGTTGTTGCCTGGAGAGGCACTGAAACTCCCCATGAATGGATGCAAAACCTCAAAGATATATTCGTTCCTGCTACCACATCTCAGGCTACAGCATGCTCTGACGTCCAAACCAATATTTCAAAACCAGATGCTAGGGTAGAGAAGGGATTTCTCAAATATTATACATCCACAGACGAGGACTCTGTTAGATGCAGGTTAAGTACAAGAGAAATTGTTGTCGGTGAGATAACACGGTTATTGAATGAATACCAAGACGAACAACAAGATTTGAGCATAACATTCACCGGACACAGCTTGGGAGCTGCGTTCGCAACCCTGAATGCGTATGATATCAAACAAATTATGAATGAAAATGGAATGAGCTCAATACCCGTGACAGTGTTTTCTTTTGCCTCTCCACGTGTGGGAAACCTGCCATTTGCCCAACATATGGAAGAGATTGGCGTCAAAGTTTTGCGTTTGGTAAACAAAAAGGACTTGGTTACCAAAGTTCCCGGAGTTTTTGTAAACGAGAAAATGGGATGGCTCACTAAAATTCTGCAATAGCTGCCGTGGGCATATGTTCATGTGGGTGTAGAGATTACTTTAGACAGCAGCAGCTCGCCTGTGCTGAAGAAAACGTTTAATCCTGCAAGCTTCCACAACTTAGAGGTTTATTTACACCTAGTGGATGGGTTTCAAGGGATGAAGAAGCTGCCTTTCAAATCATCAGGAAGAGACGCAGCCCTTGTTAACAAGAACTCTGACTTATTAATTGAAAGTCTCCAAATCCCTCCCCACTGGTGGGTGCAGAGAAATAAAGAAGTGGTGAAACGTATAGATGGGATATTGGTGTACTCTCCGACAACTCCCACTGCTGTTCCCCTTCCTATTACTCTTCCTCATCCTCTTCCTGTTTTACACACCCAGCTCCAATCTCTCGTTGAATAATAGACACCTCTATTCTTGATTTAAGGGTTTATTCTCCTCCAATTTGTCATTTATTTCTATTTTTGACTGATATATTTATTTGATTGCCATGAAATGAATCTAGATAATGTAAGACATTAAAATAATTTGGGTAGTATGTTGACCTGTATCGAACATTCAAATGTGAATGTCTTAGTCCAACGAAATGCTTATATCGTGTTGATCACGCTAATCATCTGTGTGGCAGCAATTGATTGAAGCAAAAAGATAGATAACAACCTTATTGTCAATTAAATCATTATATTAATAAACGCTCCTAACTGATAATGTGACAGCTTTTACAAATAACTATTGTGCACCAAACTAACCAATGCATCATCAATATTAATGGAAAAATGCATTATTCATATTATTGTATATCACATTAATTTATTATGTTATACATTATATATATCAAATTAATTTTATGGATTGTGAAAATTAAATAATTTTAATTAATTTTAAACAATATAATATTTATATATAAATTTGTTTACAATTTTATAAGATAAATTTTAATTGTATTGTTATAATTTAATTGATGAGAACAATAATTTGTATTATTGTAAAGATCAAATTTAATGATTTAATGATATATTTATATTTTTAACTATAAAATAGAACCAACATCTTTTTAGAGATAACAAAATTTAAAATAATTCATCAAATACTTTCATGAATTATAATAAATATATATTCTTTCCAAACTTTCCTCTTACAATAACTCATATTAATATTTAAAAGATATTGTTAAATAACTACCATGAAAAAAATCATGATAAACAAGGTTAATCATCAAATCTACCCCCCTTAATCTTCCATCAATCAAAGTATTTTTATAATATTACATATGTAAAATTCTAATGATGTATGGATGCAATAACAATATACTAAAACAATATTAATATATAAAATTATTGTATTGAAAATATAATCTTCTGATTTGAAAAATGAGAAGAAGATATTTTTAAAATGTGTTTTGTTGGTGATCGATTAATCATTCCTATATTTAATATTTTTGTGTATTCATATATTATATTTCAAAATCTTAAACTCAATCCAACATAAGGTATAATCTCAATGTGAGAAATTAATCCATATAATGCAAAACATTCTCCTTTTTTAAATGGGTAAATTGTTGTGTTGTTGCATCTATTTTCTTTAAGAATGAATGAAACAAAAAGAAAAAACCAAAATTTATTTTTTAACCTTCCAAGTTCAATATACAATAAGGAATATTAAGTTTGAAGATTCAAATTCTAATTTATCTATGATTATTGTGATAAATTGACTATTTATTTAATGCATATTCTCAACTATGTATTTTAAACATTTTTCTTTTTAATCAATTTTAATACTATTATCTAAAATCCTAGAAATCAAACTATAACATTTATGATACCTGAATAATTCTATTTGTGAAGATAATTATATTTCCCATTGAGAAAATGACCATTTTACGGATGACAAATTAGCCTTCAAATTTCTCTCTTTCATATATAGAAAAATGAAGGCAAGAAGAGTAAAGTAACAATTTTTTGTAAAGATGGGCATGTCTTTATTGGCTACCAAGTCACTATTTATATGCTTTCACGTGGCATCCTTAACCATCTCTCGGATACGAAAGGAAAGGCTCCGTAAATATATGTTTGATTGTATACAATTAAACATATAATGTGGAGAAACAAAAATGGTATAGCAACCCCATTTTTAACGGTAATTCAGTCCTATTACCAGGCAAAAATTTACATTGAAATTACCGTATATGCGGAAATGAATATTTGTGAAGTTAAACGGTTTCGAAGAAGCTTATTAATATTTTAGACCTTTATTAACAAATAGATTCTATTTAATATTTTAATATTTTATAATTTTATTATCAAATAGAATTTAAAATTATTGATTAATTAATAAAGATAATTTATTTATTTTAAAATGTAAATAATTATTTTTCTTAAAGATTATATTAAATGAAGTATAAATTTTTAGGTAGAGTTTTAAAAATATATATATATAATAATTATATATTTTTTTACAATTTATAGTAATACTAGTATTGCAATTTATGTTTTAGTTTATATAAAAGTTTTAATTTTCGTAAAAATAGTTGTTTGTTTTTGTTTTTGTTTTTGTTTTTTTGTTTTTTTTTTTTTTTTTAAGATATTAAATATAATATGATATTAGGTTTTTAAATATTTGTATGTTAAATATTTCAAAATTTGTTAAAATAATATTTAAGTGTGTATTGGATTTTAGTTTTAACTATTTTAAGTTTTTTTAAATATATTATAATTAATTAATGTGTGTTTTAATATTTGTTTAGATCTATTTTTTCATGTAAATCTAGGTGAGATGCATAGTGATGATGAGGGATAATGACAAGGTATGTTAGGTGATATCAAACATGAGGGCCCATATAAAAAATAAAATATTGCTTGGGTTTCTTAAGTTTGTGGTGGTAGAGGATATTTTTACGTTTACACATGACTAATTTAGGGTTTGTCAGGCCAATACTAGCATTGGACAAATAACTTAAATTATAAATCCATGCTTCTTGGTGTTGGCCCTGAGGGTTTTTATTGCCAGTATTCGAGGCTCAGGGTAAATTCATTTGAAGGTATTTTTATTTTTCATTTTGCATGTTTTTATTTATTAGTCGGTTTTAAAATGTATTTGTTTTGAGTATGAAATTTAATTTTTATTACTTGACACCTGTGTTGGAATCCTGAACTGATGTACTTAAAAGGCCTCAAACCCACTGAATCTATTTAGTAGGAAGTTTTTTTGTCATACTAAATCATGTTCATGAAATGCATTAAGTTTAAGTATTTTTGGGTGAAATGATATTATACAAGTGGTTTATTTGCATCATAATAGAAGTGTGCATCAGTATATAATGAGAACATGGCATAAAACAACACCTTATAGGAGTGATGATTCTTATATTCATTTTAAAAGGTCATCATCTAATTTTTCAATCAAGACCGGATAATACAAGTCTGCTATTTGGGTACTCTAATTTATTGTTTTCCTAAGTTAGGTCAATGAACTTCATATTCTTATTAATTTATTATTATTACATCAATAATATCAATAATGTCAGATGTAGAATCTATTAATGTCTAGGGAAACTACTTTTATATATCATCCGGCTTTTCTAGCACCATGGGGGTAGTTTCTAGTATAATTGGAGTGATTCCTTATAGATATAGAAAGGGTTATGTATGAAATGAGAGGGTTTCAATTCATCTTAAACTATAGCATGTTTTTTATTTTTATATCTATGATTTTTTTAGAATTATGTGTTAGCTAAAAAAGCAGTCCTCTAGATACTTTCTTGGAAGGGATAACTAAGGTTTTAATTTAAATTTTTGAAGGAATATATTTTATATACCCAATATGTTTTCTATCTAAGACCCAACCCAATAAAAAAAAATTCTATGGAATTAGAGCATATAAATTAAAGTAACAATTTTTTTGGTAGGAATGTCAAATTGGTAGCATGAAATAAGTAAAGATATCAAGGTTAAATAAAAATAATTGTTAATTTATTTTTTATTTATTACCAAAATTGATACTAATGTACCTTTGCTTTATTGATTCAAATGTACAAGGAAATGAAATCATCAGTAAGTGGATAGAAATGATACCACACTTGACCCCTAACCACAAGTCATAGTGCTTCTTTTTAGAATCATAATCCTTCATGACCCATAACCATAGGTCACAATGCTCCTAGCCCATGTCCCTTCTAACTACTAACCATAAGTCATTCATTGCATTTGTTTCTTGATCCTAACCAAAAAAATCTCATCCTATATTAGAGTCTTAAAATTTTTCTAACTAAATATAGCAAGTTGTCAAATGCATAAATGACCCATATGGATTTATAGGGAAAGCAACCAAATATAAACTATAATTGCAAACATTATTTCTTATTAGAGTTTATTTTGTTTATTAATAAATAAAAACTAGTTTCAAAACACAGAAAAACTAAATAAAACACTAATTAATTTAAAAAACACAAATAATATTTATCTTATATCTTTTACATCTTTTAGGTGGTTTTGTATCTTGACACTTATTAAAATTTAAAATAAATATAAAACACTTATTTTCATGCATATTGAATTGAACTCAAATTTTTATTAGTACCTTCCTTTTCATGTACTATTATTTTCACCAATTCTTATTAATTTAAGTTGACTCTTGGACTAACAATAGGAATCTTAATGAACCTAAAAACTAACAAGACAAATAAAATTACCAATAGGCCAAGATTTTGAACAATAACTTGTATTGATTCATATTGAATGACTTGAAATAATTACAAACCCAAACCATAATTAAATAATCCTCAACTCAAAAATTAGATTTTACATGCAAAAAAAAAACTAAAATCTAAAGAAAAATTATGTTTTTAGCAACCGCTATTTATAGTAAGTTTTGCATGCAAGCATACATGGCTCTAATTTTTTTTTAAATATCTTAAATGCTAAAATTAGCTTATGGGATGAAATTCAACTGAAGTTGAGGTCCAGTTCTAAAAATATTCAATTTCTTAAAATAGGAAAAAAAAAACTATTAAATGTTAATTTTGGACCCTCAAATAATCACATTTAGCCTCCAAAATATAGCAAAATCAAATCTAACGGGATAGATCAAAATATTCTAAATGTTAAAATTACCCTATGGGACAAAATTCAATTGAATTTGACATCTGGTTCTATAAATATACAATTTATAAAAGTAGAAAATTCTTAAGAAAATCATTAAAAATTGATTATTTACTCTCAAATGATCACATTTATCCTCAAAAAAATATCAAAATCAAAAATAATGGGATAGAGCACCTTAGGGTAGAATTAAACTTTTTGACATGTTCATTTTGGCATGTAAAAGAGTTCAAATGGAGTTATGGGTCAAAGGTTATGGCCTCCAGAAGGTTCACATATTTTCTCTGCATCATTCTCCTCTAGTTGAAAACAACTCAGCTCCTACGAGTTGGCTTGATTATACTACTACCATTTTTATTTGTCAATCTTATTCAGATCCTATTATGTATCCAACTATTTTCTTCTTGTTCCAATCCTTTCCACTACACCTAATACCTGTTATAATTCCCTTGCCCTGTGCTCATTGTATTCATATCCAAAACATACACTATTTTTCTTTCTTCTTCTTTGGAATTTGTTTCTCCCAATTTATTTATTTATCTAAATTACCTTCATCATCTTCTCCTAGGAATTCATATAAATATAAAACATTAAATATTGGATATATATAAAAAAAATTGTAGTAAACTCACCTCATATGCATTGTCATTGATTTTATTCATAATTTTGCATGGTCTAATTTTCTTGTACTTCAACTTATTGTATGTGCCTTTTGGAAATATTTCTTTCTTAAAGTACACCATTACAAACTCTCCTTATTCAAATACCTTTGATCTTATTTTGACATCTACTGTTGCTTTAAATTTCTTGTTACTTTCTTGTAACTTTCTTCTTACTCCTTGAAACTATTGCATATATTCTACAAATGATTCTACATCATCACTAATTCAATCTACAATCGGTAATTGTACCAAATCTAAAATAACCATAAGATTTCTCCCATAAACAATTAGAAATAGTGACTTTCTTGTTGATCTATTCACCGAACTATTATATGCAAACTCAGCTTGTGGTAAATCCAAGTCCCATTTCATGGGCTTCTCTCTCACTATGCATCTCAACAAATTTCCTAAGATCATATTCATCACTTTTTTTATCTATTTGTTTGTGGGTGACATGCACTACTGAATTATAGCTTGGTACCCATATTCTTCCACAAAGTCCTCCAAAAATAATTTATAAATTTTGTGTCCCTATCTAGAGTAATAGTTTTTGGAACACCATAAAATCTCACAATATCCATAAAATATAATTTTTCAACTCTAGTGGCATCATTCATTTTCTTACATGTAATGAAATGAACCATTTTAGAAACTATCTATACAATAACAAAAATTGAATTGTTACCTCTCTGTGTGTTTGGCAATCCCAACACAAAATCCATACTCAAATCTATCTATAGCCCTTTTGAAACTAGTAATGGTATGTAAAATCTAGTATTTCATGCACGTCCTTTAGCCAGTTGACACATTTTGCACTTTGAAACATACATTGTTACATCTCTCTTCATTTTTGGCCAAAAATACTTTTCCTCTACCAAATTTATTGTCTCTATCTTACCAAAATGTCTAGCCAAACCACCACTATGTAATTATCTTATTATATTGTCTCATACAGACCCAACTAGAATGCATAATTATTTACCTTTAAAGAGATAATTTTTTTGCATAAGATACTCATCATGAATATAATTTGTCCCACATGTTAATATATTCTTTCACTTCTCAACTACCTTGCTAAAATATGGAACAGTATCATATAATTATTTAATAGCTTAAAATCTAGCTAATTCACTGACCATAGTAGTTAATAGCTCTATCCTCTTACTCAATGCATTAGCTACCTGATTCTATTTTCTTGGTTTATGATTCAACACAAAATAATACCCCTACAAAAAAGAAACTCTCTTTGCATGCCTACTATTCAACTTATTTTGTGTATTCACATACTTCATAACCTCATGATTTATAAATATAAACTCATCTAGCACCAAGTAATTCCTCTAATGTCTTAATGCTTGTATAATTGCATAAAGTTTAACATCATAATTAGAGTACTTTTTTCTTACCTCATTCAATTTTTCACTAAAATATGCTATTAGCTTTCCTACTTGACTCAACACAACACCAATTCCCACAAATGAAACATCACCATAAACCTTAAACACTTTGTTAAAAAATGGTAATGCTAAAATTGATCTTTTTGTAATCTTCTTTTTTAAAAATTCAAAACTTACTATGGTTTCTCGAGTCCATGCAAATTATTTCCTTCTCATGCAATATGTTATTCGTGCCACAATACTACTAAATTTTTTAATAAATTTTCTATAAAATGTTTCTAAACAATCAAAACTTCTTACCTTTATAACATTTTTTGGAATAGGCCACTCAACAATCACTTTTATCTTTTCTTCATCTATTTTCACACCATCTACTAAAATTACAAATCCTAAAAATACCAAACTATTTTTCATAAACCTACACTTCTTTAAATGTTCATACAACTTCTCCTTTCTTAAAAAATCCATTACCATTCTCAAATGTTTTAAGTGTTCTTATTTAGTCCTACTGAATGTCAAAATATCATCAAAATAAACAACTACAAACTTACCAATATATTCTCATAGCACTGTATTCATCACTCTCATAAATGTGCTAGGTGTATTAGATAATTCTAATGGTATCACCATCCACTCATATAACCCATCCCTAGTATTGAATGCAGGTTTCCACTCATTTCCTTCATGAATTTAAATTTGATAATAACCACTCAGATCAATCTTGATAAAATATTTTGCTCCTGTAAGCATATCTATCATATCATCTAAATGAGGTATGGAAAACCTATAATTTATTGTAATTTTATTCATTGCTCTACTATCTACACACATTCTCCATCCTTGATCTTTATTTGGAGTTAGCAAAGCTGGTGTTACACAAAGACTCATACTCTCCCTTATCACTTCCTTTCTTAGTAATTTAGTAACCTATTTATTTAATTCTATATGTTTTGTTGGACTCATCCTAGAATATGCTTGATTGGGTAGAGCTAATCTTAGAATCAAATGAATGTGATGTTGTATATATCTCTTTTGTGATAAACCATCTAGTAACTCATCAGGCATAACATCTACATATTATTTTAACACTCTTAATGCTTCTATTGGTATTGGCACAATTTTTATTTCTTCATTCTTTACTACTAATGCATAACATCCACTTGCTACCTTCATATCTTGGATAAATTCTTTAGTAGAGAGCATGTTTTCTATCTTCTCTTCCTCTTTAAGAGGTAATAAAACTATTTTTGTATAACCTTTCCAAAAAGTATACATCTTATTTACTCCATCATGAATTACTTTCCTATCAAATTACCATAGTCTTCCCAATAACACATGACACGCATCCATCAGAATAACATCACATCATATTTAATCATTATAACTCTTTCCTATAAAAGAATTGATTAAGCACATTTTATTTACTGTAACTTCATTCCCTTTTTTAAACCATGAAATTTTATAAAGACTAGGATGATTTTCAAATTATAGATTTAGTTTCTCAATCATTTCTCTAGAAACCATATTTTCATAACTACCACCATCTATAATTACTTTGCAAGCCTTTCCACTTGATTTACATCTTGTTCAAAAAATATTTTATCTTATACATGCATCACCACTTTCTTTATTCTACACTTGTTCCTTCTTTGGATTGATCATGGTTCTTCTCATCGTGAGATTCTCTCCAACATCTGCTAGTGCAACTTCAATATTTTGCTCTTCTATTTCAGCCTCAACTAGATTTACTCTTGGGTGATCTTCTTTTCTCCTTTTTTGATCTTGATAGTGTGGACACTCAAACACTTTATGCCCTTATTCTTCACATCTATAACATATATAAGATCTATGTTGATTCATAAATCATCCTCTAGTACCACAATAACCTCATCCTCTCTAAAATCATCTTCCTCTTTATTGGTATTGAAACCCTTGTCTATTATCATCTTGCCTTTTTGCACCATATGATGATTCACCTTTATTTTCATTAAATCTACCTATGGTGGTATTAAACCCACATTATCCCCTTATTAGATGGAATCTACCTCTTTCTAAACTAGGAGATGTCCGAAAATTGTATATATATATATATATATATATATATATATATATATATATATATATATATATATATATATATATTCACAAATGATAAAAAATAAATAATACTTACTAATTTGTAATAAATAAATGCAGCATGGGAGCTTTAGAATGATTGGCTAAACTCAACACAAGACCCAAAATTTCATTAATTAGACTACACACTAGTGGTATCAACTAGATAGAGGATGAGATTAAGGAAGTCATCTGAATATTCTTTTCAAGACATAAAATAAAGAAATTCCTTATTAGATTACACCTAAAAATCCTATGAAATCTTTAGAAGTCCCTCTAAAACTAGTCTGTGTTATTTTATAATATATTATGTAGTAATCAAACAAAAAAATTACCCTAAATCTCTAGATAGCCTGAGCCTAAGTGCAACTATAGCATGATTATTGAAAAAATGGCCCTTTAGGCTTGCTTTGGTGACTCTTGTGAGTATGGTTGATCAGGGAAATTTATTTGTGAAGTAAAAGTCAACATTGAAGCCAAATCTGACAAAACAATATCATGCATAATGAAATGAAAAATAAAACATAAAAATTAGAAATATGTTACAATAATATAGTTTTTTTTATAAGTTACAATAGTATATTTAAAACGTCAATAAGGTAAAGGGTTTAATAGTTGACCATAATTTTAAAAAATAAGCATTGGATTTTTTTTAAATTGTACATAATATTACACAAAATTTATGAAGAAAAAAAACTATTGTATTAAATTTGGAAAAAAATAATCCCACTTGGCCAAGAAAAAAAATTATTCTCTAATCTTTGTGTTAAAAACATAAAATTATTCTTTTTCTATTTTTTCATTTTCTTTTAATAATGAGTTGTTTAAGGTTTTGAATTGAGAATAGTAGAAAATATAAATGTTGGCATTGCTAAAAAGGATGAAAGACTTTGCAAAGTACAAGTTTTTTTTTTAACATCTCTTAAACCTAATCAAACTAATTCCATGATATACATTTTTTTGTGGGAATATCACTCAAACGCATTCCAACTAATTCTATAATATGATTTTTTTTTTCTAGGAACATCTAAGGTGAGCACTTCTCATGGTGAAGGTAGGTCACCCATCTTACTAAAGACAAATGTTGCAAAGGATAATAGTGCCACTTAAATTTAATGTCTTCTAGGTGTTAGCGATGATTATTTAATACAAATACAGGCTTACCAATGTGTTTTTTGTTTAAATTAGTTTGTGTATTTTTCTTGTCCATACATGTTAAATTATGGAATTAAATTTCAGCATCAGGATCTTGTTTAACTAATAGGCACACCAAAATTGACAGCCATCTAAATAATCTAGAACTATGTTTTGTCACATGCATGCCCATTATAAAAAAGAATGACTAAGTTTATAGCTAGTAGAAGAATATGTTTTTATTATTATATTTCTAGATAATTCCCTAAAACAATACTCTATCATGGTGCAAAATGATAGTGCAATAGGATAATATATGGGAAACCATTCTATTATAAAAAATTATCAATATTTAAAGAGATAATAAAGTAATGTTTGACGAATAAAACAATTCTTGTGGTTTGATAAGTATTTAAAATTGAGTGGATGTCTTTATGTCATTAAACCCTTAGCCTATGTTCATGAGTTTTGAAATGTAGTTGGAAGTTGGTAGATAAAAGACCTCAAATATTTAGGGATTCCAAATAACACATATATTGAATAGTTATTTTCCAAATGGAAACTTAAATTAGGAATGATACACATGATCTAGAATATGTGCACTAAATTCATCTTTTGGGTAATGATCAACCATATATTGAGCAAGTGAAAACATACATATAAGCATTTTTGCATGAATGTCTCACTTATGTTTTGTTTTATCAATAATTTTTAATAGAACATTACAAAAAAATGATACATTACCTGATGTAGATATTCAATAATTTCCTTTTAGTAATAAAATTTGTTATATTTTGTAATGGACTCATCACGGCACCTCATTTTTTTTATATAGTTTAAAATGCATTGGCTTAAAACATTAACATTTTTCATTTGTATCTTCTTTAATGCTTCATATAATTTGACATATACTATACTCTAACAACTTTGATTTACATTAAGTCTATGTTAATAACTTTGTATATGTATACAATGGATTATAAACTTGACAAATATTAGAAGGAAAGCTCCTTCTCAAATATTTCTACTATGAATCATTAACTATATCTAGCTAGTTGATAGTTTTAGACACATAAAATTGGCCATAACTAGATTTTGATGAGACTTCAAACTGATTCCTACCAACCACTAGAAACTAATCCTATGAATCACTGAACATCCCAAATTTTCTTTTACATCACTCATCAAAGCTTAGAATCATGTTGAGGCATCTCAAATTGGGGTATCCTATCATATGCAATAATAACCTCTCATGAATTCATCCCTAGGCACCTTTCAACATCAAAATATTAAATTTTGATTATGGACCTATTAAGAGGGGCACATGAACAAAACTAAAATATTGAAAGAGTGAAATGGCTAATCAGAATCAATTAACAAGTTAAACTAAATTAAATACATATTTGAACTTCCATGTGTAATTAATAAATATATAAAAAAATAAATTCAAAAATATGAATATCCTTGCCTTTCATCATGATATTTGTGAGTTGTCAAGTTCTTTGGAAATATCCTAAAATATATCATTTTATAGACCCATGCCCATTTATTGAAAAGCATGATTAATTGAAAACTATTAACTCTAATAGGGTTATATTTGACTCACCTGGGTTAGGTTTGAGCACATTCCATATTTAAATCCCACCTTGACTCACCTTCGGTAGGAGTTATATCCATTTGACATAAATACAATACCTTGCCTATTAAATTTTAATCTATTTTGGTGTAAAATTATCATGCACAAATGACTTAAAATATTTGAGAAGAGTAGTGTTATAATGTGAAAATGCCTAGCAAGTAAGGTTGTAATATCAAAATCTTGAAGCCAAGCTACATCAAGCCAACATAATCCATGGTGCCAAGGAGAAAAGGAACTACACAACCTCCATTGCCAAATATTTCTTGAGAACAAGTTGAGCAAGCCACTCAATAATATATTTGGAGCTCCCAAAAAAGGTAAAGGATTCATTGTCTTTTGAACTTTAGTTGTGCTTTCATTTGTCTTCTGTTAACTAATTTCACCCCCAAGATCATCTTAAACTTTTTATTTTTTAATTTTTTTTTCTATATTCTATTTTTAGTTATACATAGTCTTACACAGTAACCAGTATTAGCTTAACCTAACTGACATCAATCTCATCCTAAGTAGCGTCAGTTCCTATGTAGGACATAACATAGTGCAAAAACTTGGTTTTTTAAATTTTCTTAAAAGTTGCATGTTGTTATTCTTGGTTTTATTGAATTGCATGCTCTCTATCTATATCATTATTTTGAAAAATCTAGAGGTTTTTTGGATATTTTATACTTATTTAGGTTCACAAAATGTTTTTCAAATCATTTTGTTTTTTCTATGGGTTTATGGGTAATTGACATCATTTTTAAGTCTACCAACATCAATTCTTTTACTTTTTGCATCACTTTTATTATAACCAGCATTGGTCTCTATGGATCAACATCAGTCTATGTGTAACAAAAATAGGGAAAATCGAGAGCTAAATTGGAAAAATGTTTGACTCAATCATGAAATTGATTCAAGGTATGAAAAAACACTCTAAAAATTATAGGACCTCAGCTGGAAAATGTCATAAATTTGGAAGTGTTTAAGTCTTGAACATTTTTTTGTAGTGCCTAAAATAAATTTAGACATTTTTATGCTTAGTTACTTTGTGAATTTTTTTGAAAGTTTTAAACTAATGCTAAGGGGCCAAAACAAATTCACTACACACTTAATTTTTGGTACATTAAAATAAACTTTAATAACTTAGTTACATGCTTTTGAGAAGCATTATTTTTTTCCCTTGTTTGTTTGGTGTTGTTTATTTTTGAAAATAAATTGATGCATGTATGTTTTCTCCCTTCCCCTTTAGGGAACTTGGCTGATCAAAAGTGATCTTATTTGTATTTTTGCCTTGTCCAAAAGCATGAAAATAATGTTGTTAAGGATCTCCCTAAATATATATGGTTTAGGTGATCTAATCACAACCTTAAAGTCTTTTCACTTTATCATTTATTTTTATGCAACTTGGCTTGTTAGCAAGAGTTTATAGCCTCCTCACGAGTTATTTCGAGGTGATTTTACATAAGGTTTCATCTCTCAGCATCATACTAACCCCAATCTATGGTGGGGTATATAAATCAGGGCACATATATTATGATTGCTAGGGGGCTAGCAGCTAGCCTCTTTGATCATAATGAAAAAATGATTTAGGTCTGGCTAACCAAGGAATTTCATTAAGAAGTATATAGATGGAATAAATATGTAAAGGAATAAACCCTTGTATAGTAAGTTAGCCAGTATGAACTCAATTGATGTGATACATCTCTAGTTTTAACCACACTTGAGACCATCTAGATAACCAAAAATTTAATTTTCGAATAACCCCACTTATTGCATAAATATTGTGGATGCAAGGCGAGTAACCCAAAATTTCATATCACCATACAATCTCTTGGGAGAAGAGGGGACCCAAAAACCCTACTTTTCATGTGCTTTTATTTTTGTATTAACACTTAAAATCCTCCCAAGAGCATGTATATAGATGAAATTCAATAGTACTACACAACCTTGTCAGATTTAAGATCTAGGATGTTACATTTAGATGTTTATGTCATTTTATCCTTGATTTCATAGTTTTTAAGTCTAAAACTATCTATTTTATTTTTTATGCCATGTAAACATAAGTTTTGTGTCCACATCACTCTGTTATTTGAGGAGGCATTACATTGTCCATTTGACACCGTATGTTTGGCTTAGTCTTTTTGATAAATATTTGTGTGTGTGTGTCACTTTATTGGAAAGGGTAAAATTATGCTACCAAATCCATTTTAAGCTTTATGCTTTATATTCTTGAAACAAACCATTGATTGCACCAACATTGTTACCCTACTCAAATCATTTCATAGATTTGTTTTATCTTTTGTCCAATTTTTAAATCTTAAACTAAACCACGTGTGCCTTTCAGGTCCTTGTCTAGTACCATTAATCCATTCACATTTATCTAAATTATTTCTCAATGAATCCTAAATTTATTGAGATGCATTTGTAATTAACCTTGACAAGTTCAAATCCAAATATAGATTGATTTCTATTTATGCCTTATGTAATTTGGGCCTAGACATTGATATTTATTTTTTGGGTTGTGTAACTTAGGTTAATTATTTACCCACTTTGAAAACTATTGTCTGTGCCTTAATTTGGGAGAAAATAGTCTATTTCTAGGTGTATTGTTTTTCATTCCTGATGCCAATTTGGTTAAAGTTCATGTCTAAAATCAAGTTCCTAGTCTATGCCAACATGTTTTAAATTTGTTAGATTAAATCATAACCCTTTGTTTGAGCTTATCTTTTGACTTCATGTTTGTCCAAAAGAATTATAAATGTTTTATTTTCCTAGATTAGACTTATTTGGAACATTTTGAACCTAGAGTTTAGCAATCTAGTTTTTGTTCATCCACTTGACCTTTTTGTGTGAGACATTTAACATTGGACATTTAATGCTAGTTTGTTTTCTACAACGTTTTAGTATAAACCCTTTTTATAAATACAAATCCATCCCTTTGACTAAGTTAAATTGAGTTCAAATTATTTTTCCTTTTAGACATTATTTTTTAGAGTTTGTATAACTCTAACACCTTTTGTCATGAAACACTCACCATTGATTCAAACATGTTTCACTATTCTCATAGTGGCATCATGTATAATGCAAGGTATAGCAATGTCATCACAAAAGAAGACTTTGTTCAAGACCCCTATAGAGATGATGTTTTTTGTGCAATATATCTTTATCAATCTTACAACACATAATCAGGGGATTAAAGTCAATATTATTCTTCCCACTATTTGGTCAGCACACCTCCATACTTAGAGAAAACCTAAGATCAAACATCACAATACCTAGCTAGTGTACATTTGGTTATAGAATAAGTCCAACAATAATAATACTAAATTAGAATGTCATCAACATATGACCCTTATTTTTTTAATCATCACTTGATTTCAAATAAGGATGAAGTATTAATTAGAGCCATGGAGGTAGGGGCTAAGTTTCCAATAGCCTACCCCCATGAAAAATTTCCAAGTTTAGTAAGAGTACCTTACAACATGCCTTATAATCAAAACATTGAACATACCTCTTCTAAAAATCCTCAAACTCTCATTTCAATATTGTATCAAGACCTTCATATGCTTTTCACTAAAAAGGTCCTCATGGAGGACCATTTCATAGATGCAGACAACATATCAGACCTATCTAAACTTCATGCCTAATTTCAATAACATGACCTTGTCAAATACTCCTCTTATTGAAATAGCTCCCTTAATAGGATTCTTAATTAAATTAACAGGCCATAAAAAATAGGGTATAAACCCATTTATTCAAATCACTTTAGTTAGAGACATGTTAAATACCTCATCTATTGAAGAAGTGTCTTATAGTTCTATGTAGAATAGTGAGCCAAACATAGTGGATACTACATGTCATCCAATCCAGATGAAAGTGGTGTAAATGCATAAATAATTAGTCCAGAATCGAACATGCCTTTAATTAACACCACAAGTCATTCACAAATACAAGGAACAAGAGATTATACCTCCCAAGTACAAACAACTACCTTTAATCCTCAACTAGTTGCTTCTCTAAGCACACAACCATAAGGATTAAGTAGTTAGACAATAAACAGTTTCATGCCTCAATAAAACATGATGAATATTACTCCACCACAATGGGCGATGATTAATGTTCCATAACCATAGGCACAATCCAGCATACCCATGCAGTAGAGGTAAAAAATACTTCCACCTTAATAGGGGAAACCAATGTTCTTCATCACTAGGTAGTTACGAACATACCTATTGAGTCACATACCAACATACCACTACAATCACAAATTATGTCTAATTAATAGCATACAAGAATTGGTGAATGACAAATACCAAATCTTTAACATGCATCTACTTTCAAAAAAGGATTAGTGTAACCAAGAGGTTCTAATATTTCATAAGTACTTATTAGGTAACAATTACCTTTCTTTCTTAATGTGCCACAAACTCAATGATAGGGCATTGGTTCACAAGTTCCCCTTAATCAACAAGGTTTTACTAGTCATTTTTAAGTCCCTAATCAACCTTAATAGGAATAGTACATCACCCCTAGCTATATCCTTCAATCCTAGCCATATTTTCCCCAAAACTAGGTCCATATACCAAATCCTAACCATAATATAGCACTGTAATACATGCAATTATAATAATCACATCCTAATTTTTGAATGCATATTCATGGTCAATCCCCTAGCCAAACCAACATTCCATATCAAACTATGCCTCCACTATACCCAAGTCAAATTAATCTATTTTTGACCACCCAACCTCCACCTCAGATCAATATTCCCTCTGATTTCCTAGCACAATAATTACAATAAATGAAGGATGCAATTGCCCTTATCCAATCCATAAAATAGACCAAAAAATTTAAGTTGGATGATGTGCTTTCCTACCCTTTCAACATGGATTATTTTCAAATACCATTCCCTATTGTATATGAACCATCGAAGTTAGAAAAATACAAATGAAAAGGAGACCCCAAGACCCACTTCATTGAATTCTTTGTTGCTTTTCAACCAATAGCCTATAAGAAAATATACCTCCTACTATTAAATCTAATTAGTCTAGTAGGATAAGCTTTGGATTGGTTTCTAAAATTGCCCAAGAATTCAGTTTCTTATTTTGATGATATTTCTGACAAATTTGTGTAGCACTTCAACAATCTTGAGCATGATATTTTATTGGTAGATTTGATGCAAGTAAAATATAAGTCTAGTGAAAATTTCACAAGTTATATGTAGTGACGGAGAGCACTTACAAGCTAATTTAGCCATAGTTTTCCAAATACGAAAATAGCCACTATGTTTACTAAAAATTTACACAGTGAGATGTCTTACCATCTAGAGATTTAATGTGTGCATACTTTTAAGGAAATAATTGATAAAGTTTTATTGATCAAAAGGGACCTTATTAATCAAGTGATCATTAAGATAACCTCATCAAATCAAAACCAAAATAATGGCCAAAACTAGAACTAAATCTAAGCATAAGTGTCATAACCAGCCCAAGCTAGCAATCATGACAAACCTAATTCATTTAATAGTAATAATAATGTTGTTGTAAATGTAATAAACTAGTTATGACATGTCCAAATGGTACAAACACCATCTGCTCAGTGTACACTGCATATGTAAATTACTTCTAACCAATAACTTCTTCAATAAATGCTACAACTGCAGTAGCCTAAACTAGTGCAAAAAATGCAACAACCTTTTCCATTGTAAACCCCTCCTCCAAGGAGAACTATGCCTACTCATCATTTCTTTAGTGACCCTAGAGAACCCATTGAATTTTTCTTTCACAATCTCACCTCAACTAATATGATTAGCTAGCCTATTCTGAAGCACTATCAAAAGGGCATTCCTTATCTATATTGGTACCAACAAAATAAATTCTATGAGTATCATCAGGTTAATGGACATAATTTGTATAATTTTTTGCAAATTAAACATTTAATTTATAATATGTTAGAAAATTGGGAGATCACATTAGATAATAGAGCTTCCACATCCAATCAGAAATTAGGAATCTATCAAAACCCCTTTCCTCAAAATAGCCAATAATAATAGAAACAAATGCCAAAACAACAATAATAACAGTATCAATAGTTGAGATAGAACCATCAAAATCAACATCAATAGAACCAACATAATCTAAATGGACATAACCAAGGCCAAAATGATGCCAACAATTAATAGACATACCACGTAGTTGCACATGACTAAAATAAATTTATAGGATATATTAAAGGAGGTCATGTTTCTACAATCTGCATAAATCCAAGACCAAGTATTAACCAAACAAGGTAATTAGTAATCAATTCCAATCAACCAACCCATGAAGATGATCCTTCCTTGACTTGGGACTGCATATCAACATACTAGCAAATAAGGATTACTACCTTTAAACCTCATATTGATAATTCAGCATTGGCTCATGACCATGCACAAATGCACTTATACCTAAAACTTATCTCTAGATAAATTCTAATATTTGGTCAAACATCTATCCCTAAGCTATCAATGAAATTTTGACCAAAGTAATATGTCATCTCCTGGTCCTCTACATAATAATCCATTGTACATCAAAGTTGTCATAATGTGACACAAAGTGAAATATATCCTCATAGACAATAGGTCTAAATTTTGTGTCTCTAAAGATCATCAAGCTTCTCAAGTACACCATAGTTAATCTCCAACCAAAAATGATCACAATCAAGGCCTATGACAATGAAGAACATGATTCATGAGGCACCATCAACTTTAAAGTTATCATTGGACCCTTGACCCACAATACACTATGCCATGTGTTAGACCTAAAATTATAATACAATATGCTTTTGGGTAGTTCTTGGATACATGAAATTCATGCGATCCCTTCAATATTGCACTAATGTATCAAGTTCTCCCATTCAGGTATCGAAGTTACTATACATGGAGATTTGTTACCAGATGAACATTACAAGCATTTAGAGGCCGAGTACTAAAGCTATAAATACCATTTTCATTTCAATATAGTTCTTAATAAGGATAAATTAAAATAAATACTTTTTGATTCCCTAGAGGCTAATTGTATTGACCTAGATACCCTTCATTCTTTATCCCATAGGTTCCCTCCTAAAATGTCTAATCATTATACCATCTTGGCTAAAGGCCTAGGAGAATATTTGACCCATGATACATTCCATATTGTTAAGCTTCCATAGAACCCCATGTCCTATGGAAGACCTATAGCCAGACCACCTTGCATGGAATGGAAAATAAAGGGCAAAGGTGAACTATATAGTCTAGCACCTATCCTTTTCATACTAGCCACTGGCTAAGAATAGGACCCACTTGCAGAAGATTAATCTTGGTTGTATAATGATAAACTAGCTAACTGTTACCAAAATGCCAAGTATCCCATTTCAAACAAAATCATGTAGAATCATTCCTATGAACGACGAGGCCTTGGGCTAAATCAACAAGGTTTGCTTGAGCCAATTTTTTCCACTCTATACAAAGTAAAATATGGTCTTAGATTTTAAATATTTGGGGGTGACCCCATTTACATTAATCATGTTCCAACATGAATGACTAGTGATGACAATGATGATAGTGAATTAGAGTCTAATCATAGCCCTTTTGATCACCTGGTCAATACCAATTTGTTTCATACCAATGATATTTCTACCCTTAGACCAGTTACTCACTATAACCAACTTATTTTATATTATCCTCAACTTATAGACTAGGACCAACTGGAATCAATAGTGTTGGTTGATGAGTTTTAGAATGATGAGACCTTCTATGATTTTCTAGGCCTAAAAGCTAATGTTCCATTGGGAGAACACAAACAAGGGTTCTCAATCAAGTTGGATCTTCAAGCCTATTTTGGAGAATGGGTGAAGATCCTTAGCCACAAATAATTAAATAAAACATTGATGTCCCAAAGTGAAAATCTCTTTGAGGCACTTTTGGAGCAAGGAAATAGTAAAGAAAAAAGCTAGTCTAGTGGTGAAACCCTGTTTCAGGCACCATTAGATGAGAGTGTTCAACCTCCTTCAAACATATGTCAAGAGACCACCAATGATTAACTTCTTTATAGGTCCAAGTTTATTTTTAAAAAATAGAAGGATTTTGATCAAATCATCCAAGAGTTTTTAATAGTGTTTATCACATGGCCATCCCTACCAGTGGGAGATTTCGATTCTTCATACCTTGGAGAACTTCAAGATTCAGTCCTAACAAAGGAATATATCATTATAGGCTAATTTAAATCTTTACCAACCAATTTTGAAGATGGTTTGAATCTTCTTATGGAGGATACTACAAAATTTAACATTGAGACTCCATATGACCCAAAATGAATCAAATTCAGAGTATCACTCATTGAAGAGGAACATCACATCTTTACAGCCCTTTTGAGTGAATTTTTTGACATATTTGCTTGGGCCTACTCAAACATGCTAGGTTTGGACCCATCCTCAGTTGTGCATAACCTTATGGTACATCTTGATCCCAAATCCCAAACTTGTAAAATAAAAATTACGTAAGATGAATCCTTGTATTATTTTATTAGTGAATAAAGAGTTGTAAAAACTCTTGGAATTACCATGTATTTGATCGATCGACTACTTAGAGTGGATCTCGAATGTTTTACTAGTCAATAAGAAGCTAGAAGGAATTAAAATATGCACTGATTTCAAAGACATAAATAAGTACTTCCCAAAAGATGACTTCCTCTTCCAAATATTGACATGATAGTCAACTCCATAGTAGGTTATGAAATTCTTTCTCTAATAGATGGATTTTTAGGGTATTACCATATCCATATTTTCATAAAAGACAACATAAAATAGCATTCACCACATTTTGGGGAATTTTATATTATTAGGTCATGCCATTTGGTCTCAAAAATTTTGGGGCCACATACCAAAGATCTATAACCATAAAATTTCATTATATGATGCATGACATTATTGAAGACTACATAAATAACATCCTAGGTAAATCAAAGACCAACGCTGATCATCCAGTAGAACTATGAAGGATATTTAAAAGACTACATGAATATCAAATTAGGCTTAATCATAAGAATTTTTTTTAGATTTACTTCAAGAAACTTCATTGGATTCATTGTGTCTCACTAAGGCTTTGAAGTTGATCCAATCAAAGTACAAGCAATAACTCAAATGACACCAATAGCCAATTTGAAGTAGATTTATAGTTTGTAAGGTAATATTTAGTTTATCAGACACTTCATATCTCAATTGGCCAACAAGCTACATCCTTTTACACATTTCTTGAATAAGGGTGTCACATTCATTACTATCATGAATGCAAAAAAACTTTACAACAACTAAATGACTATCTAGTAAATCTGCTTATTTTATTACCACCAATTCCATGAAATCCATTCTTACTATATCTATCTATCATAGATAAATCCCTTGGGTAAATTATACATTAACATTATAATAATGGAAAGGATCATGTTGTGTAATATCCAAGTTGTACATTGGTCATGTATGAGAATAATTATATTCCCCTTAAAAAAGCTTGTTTAGCTATGGTCTTTGCAGTTCAAAAACTATGACATTACATGTTAAACAACAACACCATAGTTATTTCTAAAGTATATCCACTCAAGTATATTATATCCAAGACAAATATACAAGGTCACCTGGGCAAATAGATCAACCTTCATATCAAGTTTGAGATAGAATATGTTAACCAAAAATCCATCAAGGAATAGGTTCTTACATATCAAGTTAATAAAACACCCCTTATAGATATATAACCTCTAACATTCAAATTTTTAGATGAATCCATTATGACCATCATTAAAACACCTCTTGAGGAGTAATATTTTAATCTATATTTGATTGATCATTCATATCACATAGATCGGGAGCAAGCATTTTATTTACTGCACTATAGGGGATCTTATCCCTAAATCATTCTGAATCAACTTTCTTTATACCAACAACATAGACCAATATTCATCACTATTTAAAAGTATTTTATAAGAATTATAATGGAATATCCAACATCTTAATCTTTATGGTGATTCTTAGTTAATCATCGATTAGGTTACAAACCATTTTTAGACCAATGATGACAAGCTAGTACCATACAAGGCCATCATTGAAACTCTCAAACAGTAGATTATCGATATCTAGTTTGAACATATACCAAGGGCCAATAGTATATTTTATGTAAACCATTAGATCTTTGATTTGTTATACAAACACAAAAAAAGAATACTAGATCCTTGTTAAAAATCTACTAGTGTCAACTCATGAACCTTCAAACATTACAATGATCTATGATATTTTTGGTCCTAACTCTATATGGTATTCTAAAATTTATGCCTATATTTATAAACACATTATGCCACTATACCAATACCATAAACAATTCAAATCCTTTACGCACCATCTCACATGTGATACCTTACTCAGACCAACCCTATACTGCCATAGTTTTGATGGAAATTTTCTTCATTGTTTGACTTTGGTAAAATCAGCATTAGCATTATGGGAAGTTCAAGAAGGAGTATTTGTATCCCACATAATTCATTCCATCCTATTGAAAAATATCTTATGTATTGGCTACTATTAGCCAACGATGGATGTAGATGTAATTGCATATGTTAAAAAGTGTGATAAATGTAAAAGGCTTGCCAATCTAATTCATACCCTTGCCAAGACTCTAAAACTAATGTTTACACCATAGTCATTTTCTATATGGGACCTTAATCTCATTGGGAAGATAAATCCCACCTCATCTAATGGTCATAAACATATGTTTAACACCACTTAATACTTCACTAAGTGGGTTAAAGCTATATCCCTCACTTACGTTACTGGAAAGAAATTTTCCAAATTCATTTTGAACCATCTCATTTATTTCTATGGTATCCCTTTTGACATTATATTTGATAATGGAAGATCACTCAAAAATAATGATGTCAAATTGTTATATGTTGAGTATAAAATTAGTCAACATCATTCCATAGCATATTACCTACAAGGTAAAAGCTATGCAAAAGCATCTAACAAAACTATTGTTAACATCCTTACAAAGATTGTTAATGATGTAAATATAATTCGTAGCTCAAAATATCGTTCACCCTCTGGGCATATGATACCAATCATTGTAATCTAATACAAGCCACTTTGCATTCACTTTTTTATGAAACTAAGGCCATTATTCCCATTAAGGTTGAGGTACCTTCTTTGTGCATGTCTTTGAAGCATGTCATTGATGATGAAGACTATCGAGTTGATCATTTATAAAAGATAGAGTTACTTGATGAGAAATACATGGCCACAGTTAGGAATATTTAAGTAACCAAAAATACCTCTATGGCCACTATAATCAGTGTATTAAACATAGATAATTCAAGATTGGTGATATTAATCTTACAGAAAACCAATAGAACACCACAGCCAAGAAAAAACATAACGGCAAGTTAAAACCTAACTAGATATACCCTTACATCATTGTTGTAAACTATGGCACTAGAGCATATAGGATTTCTACACTAGATGAGGATGAAATTGATGAACTGATGAACATTATACACCTCAAGCATTACTTTACTTAAGAGATGTAGTGTATTATCTATGAGGCCTATTTCCATTATACCATAATATCAGCATTCATATTTGTACCATACCATTCTACTATGCCTTTTATATCAACTGAGTTATTTTCACCCTCCCTACCCAACCCATTGACCTTGGTTCCATTTCATTAGTTCTACAACTACTTTTAGCATGAAGATTTAGATCATGTTTTAACATTTATTTTAGTAATCCTATTATGTACCAAGTGCTCCTAACAATAATCATCTTTAGGTAAATTAGTGTTTCACCATCGTGTTACTAATTATAACCACTTATGGGAAAATTAGTATCATTGACCTATGTCATTATGTCCTAATTATAACCTTCTATGGGAAAATTAGGGGAAATAATTATTTATTATGCCTTGAAGTACCACTTTTCCATGCCTATGTCATAATGATCCATTTGCCTATTTTGCCTTTCTTTTGAATTTACTTCTACACTAGTCAGATTCACTCACTGTAAGACAGAACTATAATGACTTAAGGTTGTATCTTAGGACTATGTAGGTCATGCTTGATTCACTTTAAGGTTAGTTCAATCCCTTCTTGCCATATGCTCTCACTATTTTGTCAGCAAACCAAGCCTATGCTTTCACCATTTTTGATTGGTATCGTGTCAATCTCTAAATAGTTTAGATAACTCAAAATTTTAAAAACATTCATAAATTTTAAGATCCAAAAATATTTATACTGACTAAGCCTTATTAGTCATCCTCAATCTACCTTACTAGGGCAAACCTATTGTTAGGATGTTTTTTTTTGTTTATAATTTCAATCTTTTAATGTGTTTTATTATTTATTTATTTATTTATTTATTTATTTATTTATTTATTTATTTATTTATTTATTTATTTATTTATTTATTTATTATTTGTTTGATTTTATTTTTGTGCCTCAAATCAATCTATATGTGTTCATTGGGTGATTCCATTTGCATTATTATTGATTCTATCCATATTCATACATCAGCATTTTATCACGATTTTTATCATTGGTGCCTTATTTTTAATTGTTTATTATATTGAGAGTCAATCCTTACATCTATTTTGGAAAAAAATTTATGGTGTTCTATCATGAGGCATACCATCATGTGCTATAGTAAAAATCATCTCAGGAAGTCTTACAAACAAGGGAGACATATAAGTTTTTCCTTTGTAACCTTGGAAAGTCCCCCCACCCTCCTTGATTGAATCAATCAATTCACCATTATTATTGTATCAATGCTAAAAAATATGAGCATATCACATTGGTAGGTACAACCAAATCATTTCTATTCATCAATTCTTATTCTTATATTTATATCTTTCATCACTTTTTACATCCTCATATGCCTGGGTATTTGTGGCTTTTTTAGTCATTAGACCATTGCATCTACGTTTGTGCCCACTCATCTTTAATCTATATGAGAGGTTATATTCTTGCATTATTCTTGCCAATCTACCTTACTGGGGCATAGTCAAACATAATTTCTATAATCTTGGTCATCTTAATGATTTAAATTGCATGTGGGCAAATCATTATTTCAA
>JARHVA010001241.1:1692500-1827500 GCA_037957365.1 Torreya grandis | reverse complement strand
GACCATTCTGCAAGAATACTTTATTTATGTATTTTTTTTTTGGCATTGAATTTAACCACAAATTATTAAACCTAAATACTAATTTTTAATATGTAAATGCATTATGGGAGCTTTAGAATGATTGGCTAAACTCAACACAAGAACAAAAATTTCATTAATTAAAATATACACTAGTGGTATCAATAATTAAAATATACACTGGTGGTATCAAATAGATAGAGGATGAAATTAAGGAAGTCATCCAAATATTCTTCTTGAGACATACAATTAAGAAATTCCTTATCATATAACACCTAAAAATCATACGAAAGATTTATAAATCCATCTAAAACTAGTCTATGTGTTATTGTATAAGATATTGCATACTAATCAACCAAAAAAATCAGTATGAATCTCTAGATAGACTGAGCCTAAGTGCAATTATAGTAGTATTATTGAGAAGGTATCCCTTTAGGCATGATTTGGTGACCCATGTCAGTAGGGTCGATCCAGCTAAATTATTATTTTTAATTAAAACTTAGCATTGAAGCCAAAGCTTCCATAATAATATCATGCATAACGAAATAAAAAACAAAACATAAAAATTACAAACATGTTGCAATAATATAGTTTTTATTATTTTGATAAGTTACAATAGTATATTTAAAACATCAATAAGGTAAAGGGTTTAATAATTGACCATAATTTTAAAAAATAAGTATTGGATTTTCTTTAAATTCTACATAATATTACATAAAAATTAATAAGAAAAAAAAAACTATTCTATTCAATTTGAAAAAAGATAATCCCACTCGGTTGAGAAAAAAATTATTCTCTAATCTTTATGTTAAAACTTAAAATTCTTTTTTTTCTATGCTTTCCTTTCTTTTAATAATGAGTTATTTAGGGTTTTGAATTGAGCATAGTATAAAATATAAATGTAAGCATTGTTGAAAAGGATGAAAGACTTTGAAGAGTATGGTCTTGTTTAACATCTCTTAGACCCAATTGAACTAATTCCATGATATGATTTTTTTATGGGAACATCACTCAGATGTAGTCCAACTATTTCTATAAAATGAGTTTTTTTTCTAGGAAATCTAAGGTGAGCACCTCTCATGGTAAAGGTAGGTCACCCATCTTGCTAGGACAAAAGTGACACTTAAATTTAATGTCTGCTAGGTGTTATCGATGATTATTTAATGCAAATATAGGCTTACCAATGTGTTTTTTGTTTAAATTAGTTTTTGTACTTTTATGTTAAATTGTGGAACCAATTTCCAGCATTGGGAGCCCATTTAACTAATAAGTGCACTGATATTGATGGCCATCCCAATAATCTAGAACTATGTTTTATCCAAGCATGCCCATTGTAACAAAAATGACTAAGTTTACATCTAGCAATGGAATATGTGTTTATTATTATATTTCTCAAGAATGCCCTTAAAAACTTCTCTATCATGACACAAGAGGATAATATATGATAAACCAATCTATTATAAAAAAAATTCAATATTTAAAGATGGGATAAAGCAAAATTTGATGCATAAAACAATTCTTCTGTTTTGATTACATATAAATAAAGTACATTTTACATAACAATTTTGATTATTTTGAGATGTAAGATAAACTTATTAACTTCTAATTTATATTTTCTTATTTCACTAATTAATTATAAAGCCTATATTTCTCTTAAAATTTTGATAAAGAAAAAATTTGCTATTATTATATAAATATGATATTCTAACATCAATATGTAACTAAAGCTTAAAAGATAAAAATATAAATAAGAGACTATGAATAGAGAAAATGGTAGAAAAATGTGTCTAAATTATTAGTGAGCCTATGATAAATATTTTGTCTAATATAAATGAAGAAGATGCAAATATCATCTAGAGTTAATTTCCAAGTATAAAATTTATTTAGCGTTCTATTTTATCTACAACAACTAACCAATGATAACTTATGGCATGGTTCTATCATAACAGACAATAATGTCAAAGAATAATATGTAACAATAGTGGTTGTAGGCAACTAAAATAAATAACTAAGAATTAAACAACAAAAAATTATTTAAATTGATATAGTTATCAAAATGGGTATATGTGTTTTTATTTATTGAAAATGAATGGAGAAAACCTTGTAAACAATTAAAGTAGCAAATAAATCTTGCATTCTCCTCTCAAACTATTAACATGCCAATATAACAAAATAACTACTGATACTATTTTATCTACAAACCACAATATGTAAAAACAAAACAACAAATATATGAAGAAAATATATTGTATAATATAATTGTTAGGTTGTGGAGCTAAAAGCTTCACCCAGATGCAAACAAGGGAGGAGGTTGTTGAGTATCAGTCATCGGCATCGGCAGGCCACAACTGATGTCAATCAGGGATCAGTGCAAAGGCAATTGACATCAGCAGGATTGGCTAACGTCGATCACCTCCAGTCAGACAGGGACCGACGTCAGTCGCCTGTACGATTCTAGAACTACTATTGACAAACAGTCAGTTAGTTAAACGAAGAGTTTGCATGATAAAGACTACTTTGAGTCTTGAGCCACTTGTCTAAATTAGTGTATGCATGAGATCTATATAATAGACTCATGGGCTATATTGTTAAGTGTAGAACTTGGAGAGTTCTTCCCATGGTAGAATCAAGTAGGATTCTTCATGTATGTAAGATCAAGTTTGATTTGCAGGGTGTACAAGATCATGGTGGAGATCTACATGTGATAAGTAAGATCAGGTTGGTCTACAGGGGTGTGTGTATGCGAGGGTCAAAAGGAGATCAATGGGGAAGCAAGATCCAAGGTGAGAGCAATACATCAAGGAGCAAGATCATGGTGAGATCTACATGGAGTACCGGTTCATACTCGATTGTACTGGCAGTATAATGAGGTGAACAACAGCTTGTGTTAGCTGTGTGTTATGACCTATTGAGAGAAGATTACTCTTGAGGAAAGATTACTGTAAGCCCACAAAGTGGAAGAAAGAGTGTGATCTCTTTGTTGTAATTTCCTTCTAACTGAGTTGAATACAATTGTGTGTTGCCTCTCATATTCTGTGTTGTTTCTCATTGATGGTTACTTGTACTTCTGTGTAATTCCACATGTTTAGTTGCTAATACAAAGGTAATCAAATGTGCTCTTAATTCTGACAAGTTGTGTCAGAGGTTTGGTGAACCTAAGTCCTATCAAATGGTATCAGAGCGAGGTTGGAGGTTCTCAGAGTGAGGTTTACTAACAGGTGGTTTCAGATCTATTAAGTGTTGTTGATTACAGGTTCTCACAGGGGTTTCTATTTGAGTGGGAGTATAGAAATGGCAGAAGAAGGTAAGTTGAGAATGAAGAAATTTAGGCACAGGATTAACACCACAAGGAGTGTGGTGGGTAGTCTTCAAGATTGAGCTTGAAGAGGAATACAAGCTAGGATGCAGATTAGACAATGTACTGGTATAGGTACAAGTGCAGTTGTTTATCTCCAAGTGGGAGATTGTTAGGTTGTGGAGCTAAAAGCTTCACCCAGATGCAAATAGGGGAGGAGGTTGCTGAGTATCATTCACCAGCGTCAGCAGGCCACAATCGACGTCGGTCAGGGATCAGTGCAAAGGCAACTGACATCTAAATTAGTGTATGCATGAGATCTATATAATAGACTCATGGGCTATATTGTTAAGTGTAGAACTTGGAGAGTTCTTCCCATGGTAGAATCAAGTAGGATTCTTCATGTATGTAAGATCAGGTTTGATTTGTAGGGTATGCAAGATCGTGGTGGAGATCTACATGTGATAAGTAAGATCAGGTTGGTTTGCAGGGGTGTGTGTATGCGAGGGTCAAAAAGAGATCAGTGGGGGAGCAAGATCCAAGGTGACAGCAATACATCAAGGATCAAGATCATGGTGAGATCTACTTGGAGTACCGATTCGTACTCGATTGTACTGGCAGTACAATGAGGTGAACAACAACTTATGTTAGCTGTGTGTTGTGACCTATTTAGAGAAGATTACTCTTGAGGGAAGATTACTGTAAGCCCATGAAGTGGAAGAAAGAGTGTGATCTCTTTGTTGTAATTTCTTTCTAACTGAGTTCAATACAATTGTGTGTTGCCTCTCATATTCTATGTTGTTTCTCATTAATAGTTACTTGTACTTCTGTGTAATTCCACATGTTTAGTTGCTAATACAAAGGTAATCAAGTGTGCTCTTAATTCTGACAAGTTGTGTCAGAGCTTTGGTGAACCTAGGTCCTATCAATAATGACTAAAAATATAAATAAAAATTTAAGACTAATAGTTAAAAAGACAAATTTCATTTTCAGTTCTCATCGCAAATAACCACTTTTTTTACTAGAACTACCCATATTAATATTTTTCACTTGATCACCCCAAAAAAATATAACTAATAATTATTCCACTTCTTCCAACTTATTTTTCACTTGATCATAGATTAGTTTATGACATTGTAACCACCCATATCAATACAAAATAGCCATTTTCATATAATATGGCAATGTGATACTAGTAAATGCTCATCTTTTAGTTTTCTATACATAGATACAGATCCAATCATGAAGTCTCCATTCGGTCATGATTCACAAAGCCTCCATGTCAAAATGGTAAATTGGAATAGTCAAATATCAAGGCCTTCAAAGAGTATACCTAGCAAATTTTCTCATTTATATTTTCACTCTTCAAATATTATTCATATATAGAAAGATATTCATATTGATAAGTAATACATTTTAAATATAAAATTTCAAATACAAATTGTCTTTACATTTAAAAAAATAAATTATTATATGTATGTATGTATGTACATATATTCATACATAGATACATATATAATTATGATTAGATGGTCAATACTACTTTTATTTTGATAAATACTGCATTTTTAATATTTTTAATTATAAAATTTAAAATATAAATTTATTTTATATTTGAAACATAAATAATAGTATATATGTACTATAAATATGAGTACTAATAATTTCTTTAATCATAAATTTTTAAACTATTAAATATATTATCATATATAATATGTCAATATGATACAATCATTCTTACATTTCATTAATATATTTACATATCAAATACTAACTTTATTTTAAATATTAATGATGTATTCAAATTAATTAAAATGATTTGATATAATTCAGTAACTAAAACTGTTTAGTCATAACAATTAGGTTTGAAGTTCATGTCAAATGTCATATCAAGTCACAAGGATCTTTTATTTTTTCAAAGCATAATGTTGTATTAATTTATTAAAATATAAACTATATGTTTCAGTAATTATCATAAATTTAACCCCTTGGTAAGAATAGAATGTGGACATAAATGTATTCCCTTAAAAAATGGGTAATGAAGGAATGTTACTCCTCCATATGAATGTAAAATAATAAGGTTTGAGCTTCCATTGTTTTCCCCTTAAGTGTAATCCTAACTCAAATTTTCAACAATCCTAATACCTAAAACCTATCCGATAATAATGCCAAATATATAGCTGAATACAATTAATCTAGCAATTCAAGGACATACGTTTTGACTATGGGTATGTCTTATTTATGAATCATTATGGTTCTTGATTAATTGAGTGATTAAATTATAATCTACTTTTGTATAATTGAATGATTAAATTATAATATATTTTTAAATATAGACAATGGAAAATAGATATTTAATGAATTATAAATTAGATAAAATAAAATTATAATAAAAGTTATGAAATATAAATTAAAAATTAATAAGTGTTAAAATTAATCTTGTAATCTTTCTATACAAATAAATCTTTAAAAAATTTAAAAGTAGGAAAGTAATTGAATTCCAATTAACTGAAAAGGAATTCAAGTAATTAAATTGTGAGTTACCTGAAATCAATTTTGGAAATATAAATAAAGGGAAAAAATAATATAAACTACTTTGATGGATGGGAATTGCTTAAATTTGGTTTTCTTAAACACATCCTTTTTTAGTTGTATACATGTATGAGTTCCTTAGTTATGATGAATTATTAGAAATGAAATGAAATAATAATAATAATTATTATTATTATTATTATTATTATTATTATTATTATTATTATTATTATTATTATTATTATTATTATTATTATTATTATTATTATTATTATAAATTGATTACATAGAAATAATAGAAGTAAAGGACTTGTTACAATTGATTAGGATTATTTTGAGATGTGGGGTTAAATTACTAAATTATAATTTATACTTCACTAATTAATTATAAAACCTGCATCTTTTATTTGAAATATTGAGAAGGAAAATAATTGTTATTATTATATGAATAGGTTGTTATAACAACAATCTGCAACTAATGTTTGAAATAGAAAAACATAAACAAATAGAAACTAAATAGAGAAAATGATTAAAATACACTTAACTTGTAAGTAGGGTTGTTATGCAAATTCATTCCAATGGAAATGGAGAAATTGAAAAAAACATTTAAAATTAACTTAAAAATAATAGAAAATCCCTATCTTCCTATTTTACATGCAATAACTAACCAACAACTCATTTTGGCATGGTTCCAACATAATCGACAACAATGTCAAAGATTAGTATTCAACAAAAATATAAGTAACTACAATAGTCGCTGTGAAAAAGTACAATAAATTTATTACGGATTGAATATCAATAATTATTGAAGTTGACGTAGTTAAAATAGTGTCTATATTCAATATTATTTCTTGGAGATGGATGTGATAAAACCTTGTAAAAAGTCAAAGCAATTAATAAATTTTGTAGTCTCATCTTGAAATATTAGCATGCTCATATATAAAATAAATAATCATACTCATTTATCTAGAAACAATAATATTTAGACCCCAAAAAACAAATATAATGTATATTATTATGAAAAAAAATATAAATAATATTTTAAAGATAATGGTTGGTAAGATGAGTTCCAGTTTTAATCCTCATTATACATTACCACTTTTCTATCAGAAATTTTTATATTAATAATTTTCATCTGACCAAACAAAAAATAATAATACAAACATCGTCCACTTCTTCCAAAATATTAATAATTATATATTTAACTTTAAATTTTTTTTTAAAAAAATTTCACTAAGAAATTATTTCTTAAGACAGCTTATAGTAGCGGTGATATACTGATACATCATATATAATAGCCACATGACATGAATTTTTTATGAAGGAAAGTCTTGAATCTACCAAGGATATTTCAAAAGCTATGCCACCACCACTGGTCAAACAATGTTCATCAAGAAGATCGTGGAAGATTTTCCAATGGTCCATAATATTTTATATCTTTTTCAAAACACTGGACGTCATAAAAATACATCATATATAGTATCCACATGACCTGAGCTTTTAACAGTGAAGGTATAAATTTTAGTAAAGTCTCATGAAGGTATAATTATGGGAAGTGATGTATTTTTTAATAAATGTTAGTCTATGTAAACATGTGAGCCATCGCAACGATTAATTAATGGAACCACATATAGTCATTTGGTCAAGTTACATGAATTAAGGAATGTGGAATCCTTCTTGTTATGAATTAAATATTTATTGTGGGCAATTATTTTTATACTCTATTTAATTCTTGACAGGTTATTTAATTAACTTTTGTCACTTGTCGAAATCTCTTTTCATTTTGTTTATTCAGAGTTTATTTGCATATTACAAATTTTTCTACCACTCTGACCTTATATTTCATTGGGGTTCTTTCATTGCAAAGTGTTCATCTGTCATGGTTTCTATTTTACTTATGGCTTATTTTTTGTTTATCATAATTGTATTATGTACAGTGGCTTCCACTATGTGCTTTATTGATATTTCAATTATAACTCAAATTTATCATTTAAATAATGATCACATAGTCAATTTATAATTATGTGGCCTTTATTCTCTTCTCATAATTATTTTTTTAATGGCCATGAAGTATCTCTATATTACTTTGTGATCACAAGAATAACAATCCACACTAAACATGTAATGCTTTCATTATATTAATTTACCCGTGGAATAAGTTGTCAATTGTTCATATGAACAATATGACATCTAACCGTATTTTTATAAGGTGCGTAACATCACTAATCCCATCGTTAAGGTCTATTTCTCACTACATGGTTATCCTTTGTTAGAGCTCTTGCTTTTGCCACATCAACTAAGATACCGCCCTGATGGATAACATCCAAACCCTTACCAACTTATCTCATCATGGTCATCTCACTCAAGACTGATATAAGTAAAAACATTAAAAGAAAGTTAAAAATTACATCAAAAATAATCTATTTTTCTCATTTTTCTCAAAAGGCCAACACACAAGCACATTACTAGTTAAGGGTTAACACATTAGATTTATTAGACATATTTGCACAAATGTTAAACTAAATTATTATGGGTTGAAAAAAAATTCTAATGAAACTTAGTATATTTTACGATTTATTTTAAGTTGTTGAGTTTTGGTGCTAATCCTAATCCTAGAGTAAATCAGCATGAGTTATGTGTCTTGACAAGTCCAAGTATGGATACCATGCTTCTATCTTCATAGATTGGATGCATGATATTCCAACAACCCATATGAATACAAAGAACTCATTTCAATACACCAATGTAGTGGGCTACTAATAAAGTCTCATCTCCAAGACCACACCAACATAAAATGTAACCATTCTCAAAATCTCATAAATTATTTCATGACATTAGAACCACCAATATCAATACAAAATTACCAATTCAATATAATAGGGAAATGGGATACTAGTAAAGGCTTGTCTCATAGTTATCTATGCATACATGACCCTTTTCTACAAACCACATATATTTGTAACTATTTACATTCTATGGACCCATACTAATACAATAAGACAAGAAGCTCAAAATCTAGGCAAATAATAAATAAATGTACAGAGACTCTAAGACAATATAATTTTACAACTAAAATATACATGTTGATAATTTTTAAATGTAGATAATTAAAAACACCTAAAATTAATAAGTATATATATATATATATATATATATATATATATATATATGTATGTATATGTATGTATATGTATATATATGTATATGTATGTATATGTATATATATGTATATATATATGTATATATATATGTATATATGTATATATATATGTATATATATGTATATATATATATGTATATATATATATGTATATATATATATATATATATATATATAGAGAGAGAGAGAGAGAGAGAGAGACACATATATGTACATGACCAGTATTAAATTTATTTGGATAAGGAATGTATTTTTAAAGTTTTTTCAATGTGAAATTTCAAATATAATTTTTTTTTACATTTCAAAACATAAATTGTAGTACATAGCATAAGTGTCAATATTATATTGATTCGTAAGGATTGAAATATTAATAAAAAGTTATTAAAATGTTGTAGTAAAAGGAAATTTCATCATAATGCTAGAATTTTAGTGGAGGGTTCTTAAACGAGGGTTATAACACATGGGAAGAGGTTGGAAATAGCATGCCAAACTAAGTTATGGTGTTACTTGGAAATGAAAAATGAGAAAAGATGAAACATTGAATAAAAAGTAGTACATATTGTAAGGCTTTTGTCCATCCTCATTTAAATGGATCAATATAATATTGTCTCTATGATGATCTTATATTTGGTTTCTTACTGTATTGATGCTCATCTGACCATCATAGGCCCACTTTTTGCCAGTTAGCATAGGATAGTGTGTCTCATCCATCTCAATATCTATGACTTCAAAGTCACCATGCAGGCTAAGCTCTACGACTTTGATCTCCACATCTTTCAATTGACCAATTGGTTCAATGCACCCATAATCTACAAGACTCAGTTTAATTAGGTTGTAACATAATGCAGGTTAGCCAATAGTGACCCATGTTGATTGAGGGGTCATATTGATGGTGCTGACAAAATCAAACACTGTGTTGGTTACCTCATACCTTGTTATTTCAATGTCCATTCTTGAATCAATATACCACTACTTTTTGGCTTTGACATGCAATAACATTTGATCTGCTCATTGTTAACATTTTTGTACACAATCTATTGGATTACGAAACAAATTGTTGATGTTTTATGAGACGTCCTCATCTTAAACTATACTAAGGAGCTTTATCAAGTCTGTCAAGGTAGTGAAAACATCATCTTATTGCATGATGTGTATTATCTACCCATATATTTGTGCATTTATGGATACAACATCATCTTCAGTGGTCTCTTGTTGCTAAATCATTTTTAGAATCTGCATTGCTTCACACATTAACCCTTTCTTTGCGATGGCTTCTGGATACTTGTCTGGGTATGCTTCGCTGACCATGTGGTCTTGTGGCAATTCAAGGGGGGGTAATTCATGATTTTCATGTTGTTGATGAGTGATGGCTTATAAGAATGCACCCTCTCAGGTTTGTGTGGTTACCATAATTGCATTTCTTATAACCTTGTCCTCTTGCTTCTTTTCGAACACTGGACAATCTTATGTATCATGTTATTTATAAACACTACAATAGGCATAGTAAGATTGGCATTACAGATTCATCAGGAAATTTCTTTGTACATGGTTGAACTTGTTGCACAAATAGCATTGAATTGGGGATCATGGTCCATTTCCTCTACCTCCTTAATTTCCTCCTCATTAACCTCCCCTAGTTCCTCCACAATATCCTCCTCTATTCATTTGGAAACCCCAGTTACTAAAATATTGAATATTTGATGGGAGGGGGACTTGGAATTGAAAATTTTTATATGAATCCGTGAAGGGAAAAAGACCTAACTAGAAACAAAAATAAAATAATGAATGTTTTGAATAAACCAACATGCGAGAATAAAGATAAAATGATCTTTTTATATAACATTTTCATTTACAATTTTTTTAAAACAAGATGGTAAGTTTTTTATGTTTATTTTTGAATTATATTCCCCTTTTACATGTATGATGTGGGCATCCCTTGGTACCTGAGAATTGAAACTACCAACTTTCCTTATCAATATGTTTGATTACCAATTTCACAATTTAAATAAATAAGATCTAAATTTATCAAATTAAACTTACAGTAAACTATTGCCTAAGCTTTAGATTTTTTATACCATATTTTTGAGTCATTTTTTATACCTTTCATTTTAGTAAAAGTATCTACAATTTGATAAATAAATAGATTACATTTAAATCTATGAAATTAAACTAAAAATAAGTAATTTTTTAAAATTTAGATCTTTAATACCTCATTTTTTAGGCAATATATAATATTATACATAATTGTGTTGCTTTGAATTTAAGATTTAGAAATCAAATTATGTTTACTATATTATGATATTATAATTGTGTTGATCATTCCATTTTAACCATTTTTACTTCAATAAAAATCTGAAATCAATAACATTTAAGTGAAAGACAAAATCATACCCATATTTCTAAGGATCTATGTAGTGTACATCCATACCTCACACATCCCTCACCTAAGTAACATTGATCTTAAGAATATCTCTAAATATTTATTTTAACTCCATACACCTCCAAGTATATGTATGAACTCCTCATTTTCCATTATTCTCATTCTTCATAATAATATTTATTCCAACACAATAAAATACTATTTTACCACACATTGGACTCTTGGAGAGCTTTAAAAATAAAAATATTGCCATTTCATAGATTTTCCAATGCCATTCAACAACTATAAACTGCACTAAGTAAGACATTTATCCTATCAATCCATACAACATGGATGCCACATATCGATCAACATCCCACAAAAGAAAAAAGGTTGCCACATTTACTGATTTTCTTAAGCTATTTTTTTTGGGATGATCAACAAACAACTCTTCTTCCAGCAAAACCCCTAGCAATAAAAAATTATCTATTCCATGATCTTATACATGCAAAGTTTGTAAAATGGCAATAGAAGCATCAAGGAGAAGAAGTATGAGCACGAGGTGGAGGACGAAATTCTTTTGCACTCTTCTTCCTCATCTGTGAGTTCATTTCCTTGACAAAATTCTCTAAAGGTTACCAGATTTATTCACACAGATGCTTCTATTTGATTTTTGGAGTGCGGTTGAGGTTCGAACCTACTATTTTTTGTCAATTGTGTAAGATGGTAGCTCACCTATTTAGGTTTTCTGCTACTAGGAACCATTCAATGAAAGAGCATATCAACAGCCCACAACTTCCATGAATGTATGCTTACTCAAACCCCTTTCCTCTTGATATTTTAATAGAGATTTCTTATTTGTATGCCAAATGCCTACTGACAACATCATTGATGAGGAATGAATTTCAATTTAATAACAACTTTTCAGGAACAACTTCAAGACAATTAGCAGTTGGGGCGTCAACGTACACATCGCCAATGGGCCGTACATAATTGTCCAATACGTGACCAACGTTATCATTCATGGAATCCACATTCATGACTATAATCATGTTGGCAATGCCATGGGGAGAGACTTCCCCATGCACTATGGGTGGGGAACTACTTTTGGCTGTGATGGGGTCTCTATTTTTGGCGAAAGTCACATTTGGATGGACCATTCCTCACTGTCGAGATGCACTGATGACCTAATCAACGCCATAATGGGTTCCACTACTATTACCATTTCCAATAACATTTTTTCCCATCACAATGTGGTTCGATCCCCACCCCCTTCGAACAATCTTGTGTTTTTTGAAATAAATGTGTATATTGTTTATGACCAACATTTTACATCAAATCAGTTATCCATCGTTCTGATCCAAAATGACAGTTATAAAAAATATTCACAGTTATTTTTTAAAACAAATATTCTTAAAAACTTTATATCTTTAATGTTCTCAATTACTTGATTAATTGACTTATTTATGATAACATCTGTAGATATGGGTAAATAAATAATGCAGGTGATTTTGTTAGGGCACAATGATAACTACACACTAGATTTGAACATGCAAGTGACCACTGCATTTAACCATTTTGGTGCAAGTCTTGTGTAGCAAATGCTAAGGTAAGAAGACACAGAAGTGCCACTGTTTTGTCACTTTATAGGTCATGCACAACACAAGTTATTTTTATCAACATGTGCTCTTTGCGTGTATGCACCTATTTTTTGAACCCCTGCTTCAATGCGACAACAAAACTATATATGCAAATTTGGTTTTCTAGATTCTTTCAATTTGGGATTGGTGAAAACATGATGAGTTATGCTTTGAGATCTGCCATTTCTACATGAAACACTGTATTGAGCTTAGGATTTCTGCAGCTATTACCTATACCAGATCAACTATGTGTAGTTACAGTCAGATGTCAATCAACATGCATGGCGTGTTGGAAAATTATACTACGAGCTATTATGGAAATGATGGTGTTGTCAATTGTTGGTGTGTTTCAATAGTAGAGTGGCGTGGACAAATTACCAATTGTTTTGGCATCAATGTTGGTAGTTGAAGACTACGAACACGTGTCAACATATGATAGGGGGGAAAAACATTAATTTTTCAGGTTATATGTGAGACAAATCTTTGGGGTTTCACCCCAATAAAAACACCTTTGACGTAAAAAGTTGTCGAAATATTGTAGAAGGAAATTTCTCCCGAATACTATAATTTTAGGTGAAAGTGATTAAACGAAGATTATAGCACATAAAAGAAAGTTAGAAATAGCGCGCTAAAATGAGTTATAGCATCAATTGGAAATGAAAAAAGAGAAAAGACGGAACATTGAATAAAAAGCAGCATAGAGGTGGTTTTTTATTATTATTATTATTATTATTATTATTATTATTATTATTGAACGGCAAGGATTCCTTATACGCTACAAAGCAGCTATCGAACGTATGGCTGAGATAAGAGATTCCTTCGTCGCCCTCATTGAACGGCTGCGATAGCATAAAAAATGTACGGCGTGTATAGTAAACAATTGACTGGGTCACGACAATGTAAGATAACCGTTAAAACACTTGACTGGACTCGATTCGACTCGGTCACGACAACGCAATGTAAGCTCAGTTGGTCGCCAATCGCGATTACCAAGAATAGTCAAATATGAATGCCTTCCCAATGCCTACTTATATTTTCGCTCTTCAAAGATTATACCCAACAAGTTTGCAAACATAGATTTCAATATCATCTACGAGATAAAAACAGAGGTCTTTTTTCTTTCAAAACAATCAGATTATGGCATTATATCAATTAGCCATTGACAATCGGAAGGACGCTGGATATTATTTATCAGCAGGTAATCATAATTTTCATGGATATGGAGAAACCAATCGCCAAGAGCAACTTGGTAATATATGGAAAGATATCCAGGGTGCCAACCATTGGAAAGGTTTGCTTGATCCCATTAACCCTCTTCTCAAAGCCGAGATTCTCAGATATGGTGACTTCGCACAGCAATGTTATGATTCTTTTGACAATTCTCAATCTTCAAAATACCATGGGAATTGTAAACGCAGCAAAAGCTCACTTTCACGGAGATTGGAATTGCTTAAATGTGGGCGTGGGTATCAAGTCACCAAATATATATACGCCAATACCCGTGTTTTGAACTCCTTTTTCGTAGAGGATTCAAGTGACATTGGGGCTTGGATTGGATTTATTGCTGTTTGCACTGACCCAAATGAGATTAAGAGTTTGGGAAGACGTGACATAGTTGTTGCCTGGAGAGGCACTGAAGCTCCCCATGAATAGATGCAAAACCTCAAAGACATATTAGTTCCTGCTACCACATCTCAGGCTACAGCATGCTCTAACATCCAAACCAATATTTCAAAACCAGATGCTAGGGTAGAGAAGGGATTTCTCAAATGTTATACATCCACAGACGAGGACTCTGTTAGATGCAGGTTAAATGCAAGAGAAATTGTAGTCGGTGAGATAACACGGTTATTGAATGAATACCAAGACGAACAACAAGATTTGAGCATAACATTCACCGGACACAGCTTGGAGCTGCGTTGGCAACCCTGAGTGCGTATGATATCAAACAAATTATGAATGAAAATGGAATGAGCTCAATACCCGTGACAGTGTTTTCTTTTGCCTCTCCACGTGTGGGAAACCTGCCATTTGCCCAACATATGGAAGAGATTGGCGTCAATGTTTTGCGTTTGGTAAACAAAAAGGACTTGGTTCCCAAAGTTCCCGGAGTTTTTGTAAACGAGAAAATGGGATGGCTCACTAAAATTCTGCAATGGCTGCCGTGGGCATATGTTCATGTTGGTGTAGAGATTACTTTAGAAAGCAGCAGCTCGCCTGTGCTGAAGAAAACGTTTAATCCTGCAAGCTTCCACAACTTAGAGGTTTATTTCCACCTAGTGAATGGGTTTCAAGGAATGAAGAAGCTGCCTTTCAAATCATCAGGAAGAGACGCAGCCTTTGTTAACAAGAACTCTGACTTATTAATTGAAAGTCTTCAAATCCCTCCCCACTGGTGGTTGCAGAGAAATAAAGAAGTGGTGAAACGTATAGATGGGATATTGGCGTACTCTCCGACAACTCCCACTGCTGTTACCCTTCCTATTACTCTTCCTCATCCTCTTCCTGTTTTACACACCCATCTCCAACCTCTCATTGAATAATAGACACCTCTATTCTTGATTTAAGGGTTTATTCTCCTCCAATTTGTCATTTATTTCTTTTTTTAACTGATATATTTATTTGATTGCCATGAAATGAATCTAGATAATGTAAGACATTAAAATAATTTGGGTAGGATGTTGACCTGTATCGAACATTCAAATGTGAATGTCTTAGTCCAACGAAATGCTTATATCGTGTTGATCACGCTAATCATCTTTGTGGCAGCAATTTATTGAAGCGAAAAGATAGATAACAACCTTATTGTTAATTAAATCATTATATTAATAAACGCTCCTAACTGATAATGTGACAGCTTTTACAAATAACTATTGTGCATCAAACTAACCAATGTATCATCAATATTAATGGAAAAATGCATCATTCATATTATTGTATATCACATTAATTTATTATATTACACATTATTTATATCAAATTAATTTTATGGATTGTGAAAATTAAATAATTTTAATTAATTTTTTAATAATATAATATTTATACATAAATTTATTTATAATTTTATAAGATAAATTTTAATTGTGTTGTTATAATTTAATTGATGAGAACAATAACTTGTATTATCATAAAGATAAAATTTAATGATTTAATGATATTATTTACATTTTTAATCATAAAATAAAACCATCTTTTTAGAAATAACAAAATTTAAAATAATTCATAAAATACTTTCACGAATTATAATAAATATATATTCTCTCCAAACTTTCCTCTTACAATAACTCATATTAATATTTAAAGGATATTGTTAAATAACTATCATGAAAAAAATCATGATAGACAGGGTTGATCATCAAATATACCCCCCTTAATCTTCCATCAACTAAAGTATTTTTATAGATTTACATCTGTTAAATTTTAATGATGTATGGATGCAATAACAATATACTAAAACAATATTATTATATAACATTATTGTATTGAAAATATAATCTTCTGATTTGAAAAATGAGAAAAAGATATTTTTAAAATGTGTTTTGTTGGTGATCGATTAATCATTCCTATATTTAATATTTTTGTGTATTCATATATTATATTTCAAAATGTCAGACTCAATCTAACATAAGGTATAATTTCAAGGTGAGAAATTAATCCATATAATGCAAAACATTCTCCTTTTTTAAATGGGTAAATTGTTGTGTTGTTGCATCCATTTTCTTTAAGAATGGATGAAACAAGAAGAAAAAACCAAAATTTATTCTTTAACCTTCCAAATTCAATATACAATACGAAATATTAAATTTAAAGATTTAAATTCTAATTTATCTATAACTATTGTGATAGATTGACTATTTATTTAATCCATATTCTCAACTATGTATTTTAAACATTTTTCTTTTTAATCAATTTTAATACTATCATCTAAAATCCTAGAAATCAAACTATAACATTTATGATACCTGAATAATTCTATTTCTAAAGATAATTAGATTTCCCATTGAGAAAATGACCATTTTACGGATAACAAATTAGCCTTCAAATTTCTTTCTTCATATATAAAAAAATGAAGGCAAGAAGAGTAAAGTAACAATTTTTTGAAAAGATGGACATGTCTTTATTGGCTACCAAGTCACTATTTCTATGCTTTCACGTGGCATCCTTAACCATCTCTCGGATATGAAAGGAAAGGCTCTGTAAATATATGTTTAATTGTATACAATTAAACATATAATGTGGAGAAACAAAAATGGTATAGCAATCCCATTTTTAACGGTAATTCAGTCCTATTCCCAGGCAAAAATTTACATTGAAATTACCGTATATGCGAAAATGAATATTGTGAAGTTAAACGGTTTCGAAGAAGCTTATTAATATTTTAGAACTTTATTAACAAATACAATTAAACATATAATGTGGAGAAACAAAAATGGTATAGCAACCCCATTTTTAACGGTAATTCAGTCCTATTCCCAGGCAAAAATTTACATTGAAATTACCGTATATGCGGAAATGAATATTTGTGAAGTTAAACGGTTTCAAAGAAGCTTATTAATATTTTAGAACTTTATTAACAAATAGATTTTATTTAATATTTTAGAACTTTATTATCAAACAGAATTTATAATTTAAAATTATTGATTAATTAATAAAGATAATTTATTTATTTTAAAATGTAAATAATTATTTTTCTTAAAGATTATATTAAATGAAGTATAAATTTTTAGGTAGATTTTAAAAATTATAAAAATATATATATAATAATTATATATATTTTTAATATTTTTTACAATTTATGTTTTAGTTTATATAAAAGTTTTAATTTTTGTAGAAATAGTTGTTTTCTTTTTTTTTTTAAAGATATTAAATATAATATGGTATTAGGTTTTTAAATATTTATATGTTTAATATTTCAAAATTTGTTAAAATAATATTTAGGTGTGTATTGGATTTTAGTTTTTACTATTTTAAGTTCCTTTTAATATATTATAATTAATTAATGTGTGTTTTAATATTTGTTTAGATCTATTTTTTCATGTAAATCTAGGCAAGTTGCACGGTGATGATGAGGGATAATGACAAGGTATGTTAGGTGATATCAAACATGAGGGCTCATATAAAAAATATAATATTTCTTGGGTTTCTTAAGATTTTGGTGGTAGAGGATATCTTTACGGTTACACATGACTAATTTAGGGTTTGTCAGGCCAATACTAGCATTGCGAAAATAACCTAAATGATAAATCCATGCTTCTTGGTGTTTGCCCTGAGGGTTTTTATTGCCAGTATTTGAGGCTCAGGGTAAATTCATTTGAAGGTATTTTTCTTTTTCATTTTGCATGTTTTTATTTATTGTTTTTTTATTAAATGTATTTGTTTTGAGTATGAAATTTTATTTTTATTACTTGACACTTGTGTTGAAGTCCTGAACTGATGTACTTAAAAGGCATCAAACCCACTGAATCTAGTTAGTAGGAAGATTTTTTGTCATACTAAATCATGTTCATGAAATGCATTAAGTTTAAGGATTTTTGGGTGAAATGATATTATACAAGTGGTTTATTTGCATCATAATAGGAGTGTGCATCAATATATTATGAGAACATGGAATAAAACAACACCTTATATGAGTGATGATTCTTATATTCATTCTAAAAGGTCATCATCTAATTTTTCAATAAAGACCGGATAATACAAGTCTACTATTTGGGTACTCTAATTTATTGTTTTCCTAAGTTAGGTCAATGAAATTCATATTCTTGTTAATTTATTATTATTACATCAATAATGTCAGATGTAGAATCTATTAATGTCTAGGGAAACTACTTTTATATATCCTCCGACTTTTCTAGCACCATGGGGGTAATTTATAGTATAATTGGAGCAATTCCTTGGAGATATAGAAAGGGTTATGTATGAAATGAGAGGGTTTCAACTCATCTCAAAATATAACATTTTTTGTATTTTTATATGTATGATTTTTTTTAGAATTATGTGTTAGCTAAAAAAGCAGTCCTCTAGATACCTTCTTGGAAGGGATAACTAAGGTTTTAATTTAAATTTTTGAAGGCATTTATTTTATATATCCAATATGTTTTCTATCTAAGATCCAACCCAATAAAAATATTTTTCTATGGAATTAGACCAAATAAATTAAAGCAACATTTTTTTTGGTAGGAATACCGAATTGGTAGCATGAAATAAATAAAGATATCAAGGTTAATTAAAAATAATTATTAATATATTTTTGATTTATTACTAGAATTGATACTAATATACCTTTGCTTTATTGATTCAAATGTACAAGGAAATGAAATCATCAATAAGTGGATAGAAATGATATCACACTTGACCCCTAACCATAAGTCACAGTGCTTCTTTTAGAATCATAATCCTTCATGACCCATAACCATAGGCCACAATGCTCCTAGCCCATGTCCCTTCTAACTACTAACCATAAGTCATTCATTACATTCGTTTCTTGATCCTAACAAAAAAAATCTCTTGTCCTATATTTGAGTCTTAAAATTTTTATAACTAAATATAACAGGTTGTCAAATGCATAAAAGACCCATACGGATTTATAGGGAAAGAAACCAAATATAAACTATAATTTCAAATGTTATTTCTTATTAGAGTTTATTTTGTTTATTAATAAATAAAAACTAATTTCAAAACTCAGAAAAACTAAATAAAACATTAATTAATTTAAAAAACACAAATAATATTTATCATATATCTTTTACATCTTTTAGGTGGTTTTGTATCTTAACACTTATTAAAATTTAAAATAAATATAAAACACCTATTTTCATACATATTGAATTGAACTCAAATTTTTATTAGTACCTTCCCCTCATGTACTATTATTTTCACCAATTCTTATTAATCTAAGTTGACTCTTGGAATAACAATAGGAATCTTAATGAACCTGAAAACTAACAAGACAAATAAAATTACCAATAGGCCAAGATTCTGAACAATAAATTGTATTGATTCATATTGAATTAATTGAAATAATTACAAACCCAAACCATAATTAAATAATCCTCAACTCAAAAATTAGATTTTACAAAAAAAAAAAAAAAAAATCTAAAAAAAATGTATATTTTTAGCAGTCACTATTTATAGTAAGTTTTGCATGCAAGCGTATATGGCTCTAATTTTTTTTTAAATATCCTAAATGCTAAAATTAGCTTATGGGATGAAATTCAACTGAAGTTGATGTCTAGTTATAAAAATAGAAAATTTCAAAAAAAAAACTATTAAATGTTAATTTTGGACCCTCAAATGATCACATTTAGCCTCCAAAAAATAGTAAAATCAAATCTAAGGGGATAGATGAAAATATTCTAAATGTTAAAATTACCCTCTGGGACAAAATTCAACTGAAGTTGATGTCCGGTTCTAAAAATATACAATTTATAAAAGTAGAAAATTCTTAAAAAAATCATTAAACATTAATTTTGGACCCTCAAATGATCACGTTTATCCTCAAAAAAATATCAAAATCAAATATAATGGGATAGAGCACCTTAGGGTAGAATTTATCTTTTTGACATGTTCATTTTGGCATGTAAAAGAGTTCAAATGGATTTATGGGTCAAAGGTTATGGCCTCCGAAAAGTTTGCATATTTTCTCTGCATCATTCTCCTCTAGTTGAAAACAACTCAGCTCCTACGAGTTGGCTTGATTATACTAATACCATTTTTATTTGTCAATATTATTTAGATCCTATTATGTAATACAAGTGTTTTCTTCTTGTTCTAATCCTTTCCACTGTACCTAATACCTGTTATAATTTCCTTGCCTTGTGCTCACTATCTTCATATCCAAAACATACACTATTTTTTCTTTCTTTTTCTTTGGAACTTGTTGCTCCTAATTTATTTATTTATCATCATTACCTTCATCATCTTCTCCTAGGAATTCATATAACTATTAAACATTAAATATTGGATATATATAAAAAAATTGTAGTAAACTCACCTCATATGCATTGTCATTGATTTTATTCATAATTTTGCATGGTCTAATTTTATTATACTTCAACTTATTGTATGTGCATTCTACAAATCTTTCTTTCTTCAAGTACACCATTACCAACTCTCTTTCTTGAAATACATTTGATCTTCTTTTGACATCTACTGTTGCTTTATATTTCTTGTTACTTTCTTGTAACTTTCTTCTTACTCCTTGAAACTATTGCATATATTCTACAAATGCTTCTACATCATCACTAATTCAATCTACAATCGGTAATTGTACAAAATCTAAAATAACCATAAGATTTCTCCCATAAACAATTTGAAATGGTGACTTTCTTGTTGATCTATTCACTGAACTATTATATGCAAACTTAGCTTATGGTAAAGCCAAGTCCCAGTTCATGGGCTTCTCTCTCACTATGCATCTCAACAAATTTCCTAAGATCATATTCATAACTTTTGTTTATCAATTTGTTTGTGGGTGACATGCACTACTGAATTATAGCTTGGTACCCATATTCCTCCACAAAGTCCTCCAAAAATGATTTATAAGTTTTGTGTCCCTATCTAAAGTAATAGTTTTTGGAACACCATAAAATCTCACAATATTCATAAAATATAAATTTTCAACTCTAGTGGCATCATTTATTTTCTTACATGTAATGAAATGAACCATTTTAGAAAATATCTATACAATAACAAAAATTCAATTGTTACCTCTCTGTGTGTTTGGAAATCCCAACACAAAATTCATACTCATATCTATCTATAGCCCTTTTGAAACTAGTAATGGCATGTAAAACCCAGTATTTTGTGCATGTCCTTTAGCCACCTGACACATTCTACACTTTGAAACATACTTTGTTACATCTCTCTTCATTTCTGGCCAAAAATACTTTTTCTCTACCAAAGATATTATCTCTATCTTACCAAAATGTCCAGCCAAACCACCACTATGTAATTATCTTATTATATTGTCTCATACATACCCAACTATAATGCATAATTATTTCCCTTTAAAGAGATAACTTTTTTGTATAAGATACTCATCATGAATAACATTTTTCCCACATGTTAATGGATTCTTTCATTTCTCAACTACCTTGCTAAAATATGGATTAGTATCATATAATTATTTAATAGCTTAAAATCTAGCTACTTCACTCACCATAGTAGTTAATAACTCTATCCACTTACTTAATGTATTAGCTACCTGATTCTATTTTCTTGGTTTATGATTCAACACAAAATAATACCCCTATAAGAAATAAACTCTCTTTGCATGCCTACTATTCAAGTTATTTTATGTATTCACATACTTCATAACCTCATGATTTATAAATATAAACTCATATGGCACCAAGTAATTCCTCTAATGTCTTAATGCTTGTGTAATTGCATAAAGTTCAACATCATAAGTAGAGTAATTTATTCTTACCTCATTCAATTTTTCACTAAAATATACTATTAGCTTTCCTTCTTGACTCAACACAACACCAATTCCCATAAATTAAGCATCACAATAAACCTTAAACACTTTGTTAAAATATGGTAATGCTAAAATTGGCCTTTTTGTAATCTTCTTTTTCAAAAATTCAAAACTTACTATGGCTGCTCGAGTCCATGCAAATTCTTTACCTCTCATGCAATCTGTTATTGGTGCCACAATACTACTAAAATTTTTAATACATTTTTTATAAAATGTTACTAAACAATCAAAAACTTCTTACCTCTATAATGTTTTTTGGAATAGGCCACTCAACAATCACCTTTATCTTTTCTTCATCTATTTTCACACCATCTGCTAAAATTACAAATCCTAAAAATACCAAACTATTCTGCATAAACCTACACTTCTTCAAATTTTCATACAACTTCTCCTTTCTTAAAAAATCCATTAGCATTCTCAAATGTTTTAAGTGTTCTTCTTTAGTCTTATTGAATATCAAAATATCATCAAAATAAACAACTACAAAATTACCAATATATTTTCATAGCACTATGTTCATCACCCTCATAAATGTGCTAGGTGTATTAGATAATTTGAATGGTATCACCATCCACTCATTTAACCCATCCCTAATATTGAATACAGGTTTCCACTCATCTCCTTAATGAATTCCAATTTGATAATAACCACTCCTTAGATCAATCTCGATAAAATATTTTGCTCTTGCAAGCACATCTATCATATCATCTAAACGAGGTATGAAAAACCTATACTTTATTGTAATTTTATTCATTGTTCTACTATCTACACACATTCTCCATCCTCAATCTTTCTTTGGAGTTAGCAAAGTTGGTGTTACACAAGGACTCATACTCTCCCTTATCACTTCCTTTCTTAGTATTTTAGTAACCTATTTATTTAATTTTATATGTTTTGTTGAAATCATCCTATAATATGCTTGATTGGGTAGAGCTAATCCTAGAATCAAATGAATGTGATGTTGTATATCTCTATTTGGTGATAAACCATCTGGTAACTCATCAAGCATAACATCTACATATTATTATAACACTCTTAATGCTTCTATTGGTATTGGAACCATTTTTATTTCTTCATTCTTTAATACTAATGCATAACATCCACTTGCTACCTTCATATCTTGGATAAATTCTTTAGTAGAGAAAATGTTTTCTATCTTTTCTTCCTCTTTAAGAGGTAATAAAACTAGCTTTGTATAACCTTTCCAAAAAGTATACATCTTATTTACTCCATCATGAATTACTTTCCTATCAAACTACCATAGTATTCCCAATAACACATGACACGCATCCATCAGAATACCATCACATCATATTCAATCATTATAACTCTTTCCTATAAAAAAATTTGATTAAGCACCTTTTATTTACTATAAATTCATCCCCTTTTTTAAACCATGAAATTTGATAAAGATTAAGATGCTTTTCACATTATATATTTAGTTTCTCAATCATTTCTTTATAAACCATATTTTCATAACTATCACCATCTATAATTACTTTGCAAGCCTTTCCACCTGAAGTACATCTTGTTCAAAAAATATTTGATCTTATACATGCATCACCACCTTCTTTATAATACACTTATTCCTTCCTTTGAGTGATCATGGTTCTTCTCATCATGAGATTCTCTCCAACATCTGCTAGTGCAACTTCAATATTTTGCTTTTCTATTTCAGCCTCAACTAGATTTACTCTTGGGTGATCTTCTTTTCTCCTTTCTTGATCTTGATAACGTGGACACTCAAACACTCTATGCCCTTATTCTCCACATCTATAACATATATAAGATCTACGTTGATTCATAAATCATCCTCTTGTACCACCATAACCTCATCCTCTCTAAAATCATCTTCCTGTTTGTTGGTATTGAAAGCCTTGTCTATTATCATATTGCCTTTTTTCACCACATGATGATTCACCTTTATTTTTATTAAATCTACCTATGGTGGTATTAAACCCACCTTATCCCCTTATTGGAGGGAATCTACCTCTTTCTAGACCAAGAGATGTCCTTCTAAAATTCTATCTATTTTATTTCTCTTCTGCCTTCAAAGCTAATTGATAAACCTCCTCCATGTTAAGTGGTCTATGCATGATTGATTCATCTTGAATAGAAAATATCAAATCATTTATATACCTTGCATCCATTTTCTCTTTTTTTTTATCATGCTTCACTCATATGGAAAGATTAAAAAATTCATCTATATACTCTTGTATATTGTGATCTTTTTGCCTCAAATTCTAAAATTTTCTATATAGAGTTTATGCATAATCCACATGAAGAAATTTATCTCTCAACTTATTCTCCATATTTTTCCACAAATTAATCTTCTCTTTACATTTTATCTATCTCTCTTTATATATGTGATCCCACTAAATCATTACATGGCCTTTTAATTTCATGCATGCAAACTTTACCTTCTTGTCTTCTCTCATAGTCTTCCACTCAAAGAACTTCCCATGTTATTCATCCAATCTATCAGTTCCTTTGGTTCTAAATTTCTCATATAATCTGGAACATCGACCTTGATTCTTTTATTTCTTCCTTATAAATCTTGAACCATCATCTCTTCCATCGATGGTGGTTGCTCTTGTTCTTCTTCTTCTTCTTAGTGAACTTCTTCATCACGATCTATGTCTTCCTCATCACCACCTTATTTTCTCTACTGATTGGTAGTAACCTCTATTAATTGTCGAGCTTACATTTTTATCTTTTATATAGTCTGATTCATTTGTAAAACACCTACTCATCCTCTTGACATTATTTACTCTTCTAAGATTCACACCTACTATGATACTATATAATGATCCCAAAAACTAAAAAAAAAATAAAATTACCAATAAGGCAAGATTATAAATAATAAATTGTATTGATTCATATTGAATGACTTGAAATAATTAAAAACCCAAACCATGCTTAAATAAGCCTAAACTCAAAAATTAGAGTTTACATACAAAAATTTAAAAAGATTAAAATCTAAAAAAAACATCTATTTTTAGTAGCCACTATTTATAGTAAGTTTTGCATGCAAGTATGTGCAGCTCTAAAAATTTTGCTAAATATCCTAAATGCTAAAATCAGCCTATGGGATAAAATTCAACTCAAGTTTAAATTCGGTTCTAAAAATATATAATTTTTAAAAATAGAAAATTATTGAAAAAATCATTAAATGTTAATTTTAGATCCTCAAATGATCACGTTTAACCTCAAAAAATATGAAAAAAAAATGTAAGGGGATAGAGCACTGTAGTATAGAATTAAACTTTTAGATATGGTATTTTTAACATGTGAAAGATGTCAAACAAATTTAAGGTTCAAAATTTATGGCCTCCTAAAGGTTGGCCTATTTTTTCTGCCTCAAATCTATTGGTGGATATAAGTAGAAATCATTTCACAATGTTTGGTATAAATTATCAATAAACTACTATTTTTCCCAATTATAGTTAATTGATGAATAATTGGTGTCCAATTTTACCAATCATTTGGATTTATTTCATTTGTGTTAATGATAGTCCCTTTCATAATAGCATGGACATGAGTGACATTTACGATGGAAAATGGGAATGAAAGGTGTCTTGTTATTATGCAAGAAAAGATAATAAATATAGTTATAGCATATTGATTTTGCCATAAACTATGGATGGATGGCAAGTAATGGACATTACAAAAAAATATATTATTTTAGTCTAGTTTTTTAATTGTTCCTTCAAAAACATTAAAAGAAAATTCATTACGTGAATGACTTAACAGACCATTGATAGTGTATTTTGCATATCACTTTAAAACTACTATTTTCCACTACTAATTGCTTTTCTGCTACTATTAACAGGTAAGAATTTTATGCTCTTTGTAAATGTATTTGATTAAAATTTATTACAATTGATATAGTAAAAATTTATTGAACTATAAATTAGCAAGATTTGACTACCTATCCAAACTACAACTCTTTATAGTTATTTGTTATTTGTGGACCATTCTGCAAGAATATATATATATATATATATATATAAATATATATATATATATATATATATATATATATATATATATATATATGGAATTGAATTTATTCACAAATGATAATAAAAAAAATACTACTTACTAATTTGTAATACATAAATGCAATATGGGAGCTTTAGAATAATTGGCTAAACTCAACACAAGACCCAAAATTTCAATAATTAGACTACACACTGGTGGTATCAATTAGATAAAGGATGAGATTAAGGAAGTCATCCAAATATTCTTTTCAAGAAGTAAAATAAAGAAATTCCTTATTAGATTACACCTAAAAATCCTATGAAAGCTTTAGAAGTCCCTCTAAAACTAGTCTATGTGTTATTTTATAGTATATTATGTACTAATCAAACAAAAAAATTGGCCTAAATCTCTAGATATCCTGAGCCTAAGTGCAACTATAGCAGGATTATTGAAAAAATGGCCCTTTAGGCTTGCTTTGGTGACTCATGTGAGTACGGTTGATTTTTGTGTAGTAAAACTCAACATTGAAGCCAAATCTTCCAAAACAATATCATGCATAATGAAATGAAAAATAAAACAAAAAAATTAAAAATATGTTACAATAATATAGTTTGTTTTTTATAAGTTACAATAGTATATTTAAAACATCAATAAGGTAAAGGGTTTAATAGTTGACCATAATTTTAAAAAATAAAAACTGGGTTTTTTTTAAATTGTACATAATATTACACAAAATTTATGAAGCAAAAAAACTATTGTATTAAATTTGGAAAAAAATAATCCCACTCGGCCAAGAAAAAAAAATTATTCTCTAATCTTTGTGTTAAAAAATTAAAATTATTCTTTTTCTATTTTTTCCTACTCTTTTAATAATGAGTTGTTTAGGGTTTTGAATTGAGAATAGTAGAAAATATAAATGTTGGCATTGCTAAAAAGGATGAAATACTTTGCAAAGTGCAAGTTTTTTTTAACATCTCTTAAACCTAATCAAACTAATTCCATGATATTCATTTTTTTGTGGGAACATCTCTCAAATGCATTCCAACTAATCCTATATTATGAGTTTTTTTTTCTAGGAAAATCTAAGGTGAGCACTTCTCATGGTGAAGGTAGGTCACCCATCTTGATAAAGACACATGTTTCAAAGGATAATAGTGACACTTAAATTGAATGTCTTCTAGGTGTTAGCAATGATTATTTAATACAAATATAGGCTTACCAATGTGTTTTTTGTTTAAATTAGTTTGGGTATTTTTCTTGTCCATACATGTTAAATTTTGGAATTAGATTTTAGCATCGAGATCTTGTTTAACTAATAGGTACACCACAATTGACAGCCATCTGAATAATCTAGAACTATGTTTTGTCCATGCATGCCTATTATAACAAATATCACTAAGTTTATAGCTAGTAGCAGAATATGTTTTTATTATTATATTTCAAGATAATTCCCTAAAACAATTCTCTATGATGGTTCAAAATGATAGTGCAATAGGATAATATATGGGAAACCATTCTATTATAAGAAATTATCGATATTTAAAGAGATAATAAAGTAAAGATTTGACAAATAAAACAATTCTTGTGGTTTGATAAGCATTTAAAATTGAGTGGATGTCTTTATGTCATTAAACCCTTAGCCTATGTTCATGAGTTTTGAAATGTAGTTGGTAGTTGGTAGATAAAATACCTCAAATATTTAGGGCTTCCAAATAACACATATATTGAATAGTTATTTTCCAAATGAAAACTTAAATTAGGAATGATACACATGCTCTAGAATATGTCCACTAAATTCATCTTTTGGTTAATGATCACTCATATATTGAGCAAGTGAAAACATACATATAAGCATTTTTGCATGAATGTCTCACTTATGTTTTGTTTTATCAATAATTTTTCATAGAACATTTTAAAAAATGATACATTACCTAATGTAGATATCCAATAATTTCCTTTTAGTAAGATTTTTTTTATATTTCGTAATGGACTCATCATGGCACCTCATTTTTTTTTAATATACAGTAAAATGCATTGGCTTAAAACATTATCATTTTTCATTTGTATTCTCTTTAATGCTTCATATACTTTGACATATATTATACTCTAACAACTTTGATTTAAAATAAGTCTATGTTAATAACTTTCTATATGTATACAGTAGATTAACAACTTGACAAATATTAGATGGAAAGCTCCTTCTCAAGTATTGCTACTATGAATCATTAATTATATCTAGCTAGTTGATAGTTTTAGACACATAAAATTGGCCATAACTAGATTTTGATGAGACTTCAAACTGATTCCTACCAACCATTAGAAATTAATCCTAGGAATCACTAAACATCCCAAATTTTCTTTTGCATCACTCATCAAAGCTCATAGTCATGTTGAGGCATCTCAAATTGGGGTATCCTATCGTATGCAATAATAACATCTCATGAATTCATCCCTAAGCATCTTTCAACATCACAATATTAAATTTTTCTTATGGACCCATTAAGAGGGGCACATGAACAAAATTAAAATATTGAAAGAGCTCAATGGCTAATCAAAATCAATTAACAAGTTAAACTAAATTAAATGTGTAGTTGAACTTCCATGTGTAATTAATTAATATATAAAAAAATAAATTCAAAAATATCAATATCCTAGCCTTTCATCATGACATTTTTGAGTTTTCAAGTTCTTTGGAAATATCCTAAAATATATCATTTTATAGACCCATGCCTATTCAATGAAAAGCATGATTAATTGACAACTATTAACTCTAATAGGGTTATATTTGACTCACCTAGGTTAGGTTTGAACACATTACATATTTAAATTCCACCTTGACTCACCTTGGGTTGGAGTTAGATCCATTTGATATAAATACAATACCTTGCCTATAAAATTTTAATCTATTTTGGTGTAAAATTATCATGCAGAAATGACTTCAAATATTTGAGAAGAGTAGTGTTATAATGTGAAAATGCCTAGCAAGTAAGGTTGTAATATAAAAATCTTGAAGCGAAGCTACATCAAGCCAACACAATCCATGGTGCCAAGGAGAAAAGGAACTACACAACCTCCATTGCCAAATATTTCTTGAGAACAAGTCGAGCAAGCCACTCAATAATGCATTAGGAGCTCCCAAAAAAGGTAAAGGATTCATTGTCTTTTGAACTTTAGTTGTGCTTTCATTTGTCTTTTTTTAACTAATTTCACTCCCAAGATCATCTTAAACTTTTTATTTTTTACTTTGTTTTTTCTATATTTTATTTTTAGTTATACATAGTTTTACACAGTAATCAGTATTGGTTTAACCTAACTGACATCATTCTCATCCTAACTAGAATTAGTCCCTATGTAGGGCTTAACATAGTAGAAAAACTTGGTATTTTAATTTTTCTTAAAAGTTACAGGTTGTTATTCTTGGTATTATTGAATTACATGCTCTCTATCTATATCATCAATTTTGCAAAATCTAGAGGTTTTTTGGATATTTTATACTTATTTAGGTTCACAAAATGTTTTTCAAATCATTTTGTTTTTTCTATGGGTTTATGGGTAATTGACATCATTTTTAAGTCTACCAACATCAATTCTTTTACTTTTTGCATCACTTTTATTATAACTAGCATTGGTCTCTATGGATCAACATCAGTCTATGTGTAACAAAAATAGGGAAAATCGAGAGCTAAATTGGAAAAATGTTTGACTCAATCATGAAATTGATTCAAGGTATGAAAAAACACTCTAAAAATTATAGGACCTCAGCTGGCAAATGTCATAAATTTGGAAGTGTTTAAGTCTTGAACATTTTTTTGTAGTGCCTAAAATAAATTTAGACATTTTTATGCTTAGTTGCTTTGTGAATTTATTTTGAAAGTTTTAAACTAATGCTAAGGGGCCAAAACAAATTCACTACACATTTCATTTTTGGTACATTAAAATAAACTTTAATAACTTAGTTACATGCTTTTGAGAAGCATTATTTTTATCCCTTGTTTGTTTGGTGTTGTTTATTTTTGAAAATAAATTGATGCATGTATGCTCTCCCCCTTCCCCTTTAGGGAACTTGGCTGATCAAAAGTGATCTTATTTGTATTTGTGCCTTGTCCAAAAGCATGAAAATAATGTTGTTAAGAATCTCCCTAAATATATATGGTTTAGGTGATCTAATCACAACCTTAAAGTCTTTTCACTTTATCATTTATTTTTATGCAACTTCGCTTGTTAGCAAGAGTTTATAGCCTCTTCATGAGTTATTTCAGGGTGATTTTACATAAGGTTTCATCTCTCAGCATCATACTAACCCCACTCTATGGTGGGGTATATAAATCAGGGCACGTATATAATGATTGCTAAGGGGTTAGCAACTAGCCTCTTTGATCATAACAAAAAACCGATTTAGGTTTGGCTAACCAGGAAATTCCATTAAGAAGTATATAAATGGAATAAATATGTAAAAGAATAGACCCTTGTATAGAAATTTATCCATTATTAACTTAATTGATGTGATACATCTCTAGTTCTAACCACACTTGAGACCATCTAGATAACCAAAAATTTAGTTTTAGAACAACCCCACTTATTGCATAAATATTGTGAATGCAGGGCAAGTAGCCCAAAATTCCATATCAAAATACAATCTCTTGGGAGAATAGGGGACCTAAAAACCCTACTTTTCATGTGATTTTATTTCTGTATTAACACTTAAAATCCTCCCAAGAGCATGTATAAAGACGAAATTCAATAATACTACACAACCTTGTCAGCTTTAAGATCTAGGATGTTACATTTAGATGTTTATGTCATTTTATCCTTGATTGCATAGTTTTTGAGTCTAAAACTATCTATTTTATTTTTTATGTCATGTAAACATAAGTTTTGTGTCTACATCACTCTGTTATTTGAGGAGGCATTACGTTGTCCATTTGACACCGTATGTTTGGCTTAGTATTTTTGATAAATATTTGTGTGTGTGTGTGTGTCACTTGATTGGAAAGGGTAACATTATGCTACCCAATCCATTTTAAGTTTTATGCCTTATATTCTTGAAACAAACCATAGATTGTACCAACATCGATACCCTGCTCAAACCATTTCATAGACTTGTTTTATCTTTTGTCCAATTTTTAAATTTTAAACCAAACTAGGTTTGCCTTTCGGGTCTTTGTCTAGAACCATTAAGCCATTCACCTTTATCTAAATTATTTATCAATGAATCCTAAATTTCCTGAGATGCATTTTTAATTAGCCTTGACAAGTTCAAATCCAAATATAGATTGATTTCTATTTATGCCTTATGTAATCCAGGCCTAGACATTGATATTTCTTTTTTGGGTTGTGTAACTTAGGTTAATTATTTACCCAATTTGAAAACTATTGTCTGTGCCTTAATTTGGGAGAAAATAGTCTATTTCTAGGTGTATTTTTTTCATGCCTTATGCCAATTTGGTTAAAGTTCATGTCTAAAATCAAGTGCCTAGTCTATGCCAACATGTTTTAAATTTGTTAGATTAAATCATAACCCTTTGTTTGAGCTTATCTTTTGACATCATGTTTGTAACAAAAGACTTATAAATATTTTATTTTCCTAGATTAGACTTATTTGGAATACTTTGAACCTAGAGTTTAGCAATCTAGTTTTAGTTCATCCACTTGACCTTTTTGTGTGAGACATTTAACATTGGACATTTAATGTTAGTTTGTTGTCTAAAAAGTTTTAGCATAAACCCTTTTTAGAGATACAAATACATCCCTTTGACTAAGTTAAATTGAGTTCAAACTATTTTTCTTTTTAGACATTATTTTTTAGAGTTTGTATAACTCTAACACCTTTTATCATGAAACATTCACCATTAATTCAAACATGTTTCACTATTCTCGTAGTGACATCATGTATAATCCAGTGTATAGTAATGTCATCACAAAAGAAGACATTGTTCAAGACCCTTATAGAGATGATGTTTTTTGTGACATAGATCCTTATCAATCTTACAACACATAATCAGGGGAATAAAGCCAATATGATTTTTCCCACTATTTGGACATCACACCTCCATACTTAGAGTAAACCTAAGATCAAAAATCACAATACCTAGCTAGTGTACATTTGGTTATAAAATAAGTCCAACAAAAATCATACTACATTAGAATGCCATCAGCATATGACCCTTATTTTTTTAATCATCACTTGATTTCAAACAAGGATGAAGTCTTAATTAGAGCCATGGAGGTAGCGGCTAAGTTTCCAATAGACTACCCCCATGAAAATTTTCCAAGTTTAGTAAGAGTACCTTACAACATGCCTTATAATCAAAACATTGAACATACCTCTTCTAAAAATTCTCAAACTCTCATTTCAATATTGTATCAAGACCTTCGTATGCTTTTCACTAAAAAAGGCCTCATGGAGGACCATTTCATAGATGTAGACAACATATCAAACCTACCTAAACTTCATGCCTAATTTCAATAACATGACCTTGTCAAATACTCCTCTTATTGATATAGCTCCCTCAATAGGATTCTTAGTTTAATTAAAAGACCATAAAAAATTGGGTATAAACCCATTTATTCAAATCAGTTTAGTTAGAGACATGTTAAATACCCTAGCTATTGAATAAGTGTCTTATACTTCTATGCAGAATAGTAAGCCAAACATAGTGGATAATACGTAAGTGTCATCCAATCTAGATGAAAGTGGTGTAAATGCACAAATAACTAGTCCATAATAAAACATGCCTTTAATTAACACCAAAAGTCATTTACAAATACAAGGGATACGAGATTATACCTCCCAATTACAAACAACTACCTTTAATCCTCAACTAGTTGCTTCTTCAAGCACACAACCATAAGGATTAAGTAGTCAGACAACAAACAGTTTCATGCCTCAATAAAACATGATGAGTATTACTCCACCATAATGGATTATGGCTAATGCTCCATAACAATAGGCACAATCCAACATACCCATGCAGTAGAGGTAAAAAATCCTTCCACCTTAATAGGGGGAAACCAATGTTCTTCCTCACTAGGTAGTAACGAACATACCTATTTAGTCATAGACCAACATACCACTACAATCACAAATTATGTCTAATTAATAGCATACAAGAATTGGTGAATGACAAATGCCAAACCTTCAACATGCATCTACTTTCAAAAAAGGATTCTTGCAACCAAGAAGTTCTAATATTTCATAAGTACTGATTAGGTAACAATTACCTTTATTTCTTAATGTGCCACAAACTCAATGGTAGGGCCTTGGTTCATAAGTTCCCCTTAATCAACAAGATTTGACTAGTCAGTTGTAAGTCCCTAATCATCCTTAATAGGAATAATACATCACCCCTAGCTATATCCTTCCATCCTAGCCATAATTTCCCCAAAACTAGGCCCATATACCAAATCCTAACCATAATATAGCACCGCAATACATGCAATTACAATAATCACATCCCAATTTTTGAATGCATATTCATGGTCAATTCCCTAGCCAAACCAACATTCCATATCAAACTATTCCTCCACTATACCCAAGTCAAATTAATCTACTTTTGACCACCCAACCTCCACCTCAGATCAATATTCCCTCTGATTTCCTAGCACAATAATTACAATAAATGAAGGATGCAATTGCCATCATCCAATCCATAAAATAGACCAAAAATTTTAAGTTGGATGATGTGTTTTCCTACCCTTTCAACATGGAGTATTTTCAAATACATTTCCTATTGGATATGAACCATTGAATTTAGATAAATACAAATGAAAAGGAGACACCAAGACCCACTTCATTGAATTATTTGTTGCTTTTCAACCAATAGCCTATAAGAAAATATACCTCCTACTATTAAATCTAATTAGTCTAGCAAGATAAGCTTTGGATTGGTTTCTAAAATTGCCTAAGAATTCAGTTTCTTATTTTGATGATCTTTCTGACAAATTTGTGCGGCACTTCTACAATCTTGAGCATGATATTTTATTGGTAGATTTGATGCAAGTAAAATATAAGTCTAGTTAAATTTTCACAAGTTATCTGTAGTGATGGAGAGCACTTACGAGCTAATTTAACCATAGTTTACCAAATAGGAAAATAACCACTATGTTTACTAAAAATTTACACAGTGAGATATCTTATCATCTGGAGATTTAATGTGTACATACTTGTAAGGAAATAATTGATAAAGTTTTATTGATCAAAAGGGCCCTTATTAATAAAGTGATCATTAAGATAACCTCATCAAATCAAAACCAAAATAATGGCCACAACTAGAACTAAATCCAAGCATAAGTGTCATAACCAGCCCAAGCTAGCAATCATGACAAACTTAATTCATTTAATAGTAATAATAATGTTGTTGTAAATGGAATAAACAAGTTATGACATGTCCAAATGGTACAAACACCATCTTCTCAGTCTACACTACATATGTAAATTACTTCTAACCAATAACTTCTTCAACAAATGCTACAAGTGCAGTAGCCTAAACTAGTGAAAAAAATGCAACAACCTTTTCCTTTGTAAACCCCTCCTCCAAGGAGAACTATGCCTACTCATCATTTATTTAGTGAACCTAGAGAACCCATTGAATTTATCTTTCATAATCTCACCTCAACTAATATGATTAGCTAGCCTATTCTAAAGCACTATCAAAAGGGCATTCCTTATCTATATTGGTACTGACAAAATAAGTTCTATGAGTATCATCAGGTTAATGGACATAATTTTCATCATTTTGTGCAAATTAAACATTTAATTTATAATATGTTAGAAAATTGGGAGATCGCATTAGATAATAGAGTTTCCACATCTAATCAAAAATTTGGAATTATCAAAACCCCTTTCCTCAACATAGCCAATAATAATAAAAACAAATGCCAGAACAACAATAATAATAGTATAATTAGTTGAGATAGAACCATCAAAATCAGAATCAATAGAACCAACATTATCCAAATGGATGGAACCAAGGCCAAAATGATGCCAACAATTAATAGACATACCACGTAGTTGCACATGACTAAAATAAATTTATAGGCTATATTAAAGGAGGTCATGTTTCTTCCATCTCCATAAATCCAAGACCAAGGATTAACCAAACAAGACAATTACTAATCAATTCCAATCAACCAACCCATGAATATGATCCTTCCTTGACTTGGGACTGCATATCAACATACTAGCAAATAAGGATTACTACCTTTAAACCTCATATTGATAATTCAGAATTGGCTCATGACCATGCACAAATGCACTTATAATTAAATCTTATCCTCTCTAGTCCCCCACAACCATAATTTACTGGAAACATGGTCATGTATCTAATCTTGATTTTACAATCATAACTCAACGATTGAATATTACCATCTTAGGCCCACAACCATCTACCTCTTAACCCATCTAACCCATTATTCTAGATAAGAATAAGCCATTTACTATTATGAAATAAAATATGTTTGATATTATGGAACAATTACAAAAAAATCCTGCAAAAATATCCATTTTGGATTTGTTGCATATGTCCTCCATCCACAAGAACATCTTAATAGATTTCCTTGGCCAATTCCAAGTTCCAAATGACATATATCTAGATAAATTCAAATATTTCGTCAAACATCTATCCCCAAGCTATCAATTAAATTTTGACCAAAGTAATATGTCATCACCTGGTCTTCTACATAATAATCCATTGTAAATCAAAGTTGTCATAATGTGACACAAAGTGAAATATGTCCTCATAGACAATAGGTCTAAATTTTGTGTCTCTAAAGATCATCAAGCTTCTCAAGTACACCATAGTTAATCTCCAACCAAAAATGATCACAATCAAGGCCTATGACAATGAAGAACATGATTTATGAGGTACCATAAACTTTAAAGTTATCATTGGACCCTTGACCCACAATACACTACGCCATGTGTTAGACCTAAAATTATAATACAATATGCTTTTGGGTAGTTCTTGGATACATGAAATTCATGCAATCCCTTCATTATTGCACTAATGTATCAAGTTCTCCCATTTAGGTATCGAAGTTACTATCCATGGAGATTTGTTTCCATATGAACATTACAAGCATTTGGAGGCCGAGTACTAAAGCTATAAATACCATTTTCACTTCAATATAGTTCTTAATAAGGATAAATGAAAATAAATACTTGTTGATTCCCTAGAGGCTAATTGTATTGACCTACATACCCTTGATTCTTTATCCCATAGGTTACCTCCTAAAATGTCTAATCATTATACCATCTTGGCTAAAGGCCTAGGAGAATATTTGACCCATGATACATTCCATATTGTTAAGCTTTCATAGAACCCCATGTCCTATGGAAGACCTATAGCCAGACCACCTTGCATGGAATGGAAAATAAATGGCAAAGGCAAACTATATAGTCTAGCACTTATCCTTTTCATACTGGCCATTGGCTAAGAATAGGACCCACTTGCAGATGATGAATCTTGGTTGTATAATGATAAACTAGCTAACTGTTACATAATGCCAAGTATCATGTAGAATCATTCATATGAAGGACAAGGCCTTGGGCTAAATCAACAAGGTTTTATTGAGCCAATTTTTGCCACTCTATACAAAGTAACATATGGTCTTAGATTTTAAATATATGGGGGTGAACCCATTTACATTAATCATGTTCCAACACCAATGACTAGTGATGACAATGAGTATAGTGAATCAGAGTCTGATCATACCCCTTTTGATCACCTGGTCAATACCAATTTTTTTGATACCAATGCCATTTGTACCCTTAGACCAATTATTCACTACAACCAAATTCTTTTATATTATCCACAACTTATAGACTAAGACCAACTAGAATCAATAGTGTCGATCGATGAGTTTTAGAATGATGAGACCTTCTATGATTTTCTAGGCCTGAAAGCTAATGTTCCATTGGGAGAACACAAACAAGGGTTCTCAATCAAGTTAGATCTTGAATCCTATTTTGGAGAATGGGTTAAGAGCATTAGCCACCAATAATTAAATAAAACATTGACGTCTTAAAGTGAAAATCTCTTTGAGGCACTTTTGGACCAAGGAAATAGTAAATAAAAAAGGTAGTCTAGTGGTGAAAACTTGTTTCAGGCACCATTAGATGAGGGTGTTCAACCTCCTTCAAACATAACTCAGGAGACCACCAATGATGAACTTATTTATGGGTCCAATTTCAGTTTTAAAAAATAGTAGTATTTTGATCAAATCATCAAAGATTTTTTAATAGTGTTTATCACATGGCCATCCCTACCAGTGGGAGATTTTGATTCTTCATACCTTGTAAAACTTCAAGATGCAGTCCTAACAAAGGAATCTATCATTACATGGCAATTTAAATCTTTACCAACCATTTTGGAAGATGGTTTGAATCTTCTTACGGAGGATACTACAAAATTTAACATTGAGACTCCAGATGACCAAAAATGAATCAAATTAAGAGTGTCACTCATTGAAGAGGAACATCACATCTTTACAACCCTTTTGATTGAATTTTTTTATATATTTTCTTGGGCCTACTCAAACATGCTAGGTTTGGAACCATCCTTAGTTGTGTACAACCTTATGGTACATCTTGATCCCAAATCCCAAACTTGTAAAATAAAAATTACGTAAGATGAATCCTTGTTTTATTGTATTAGTGAAGAAAGAGTTGTAAAAACTCTTGGGATTACCATGTATTTGATCGATCGACTACTTAGAGTAGATCTTGAATGTTGTGCTAGTCAATAAGAAGTTAGAAGGAATTAAAATATGCACTAATTTGAAAGACATAAATAAGGACTTCCCAAAAGATGACTTTCTCTACCAAATATTGACATGATAGTCAACTCCATATTAGGTTATGAAATGCTTTCTCTAATGGATGGATTTTTAGGGTATATCCATATCCATATTGTGCTAGAAGACAACATAAAATATCATTCATCACATTGTGGGGAATGTTTATTATTAGGTCATGCCTTTTGGTCTCAAAAATGTTGGGGCCACATACCAAAGAGCCATGACCATAATATTTCATGATATGATGCATGACATTATTGAAGACTACATCGATAACATCCTAGGTAAATCAAAGACTAGGGCCGATCATCTAGAAGAACTATGAAGGATATTTGAAAGACTACATGAATATCAAATTAGGCTCAATCCTAAGAAGTCTATTTTTTATATTTACTTCAAGAAAATTCATTGGCTTCATTGTGTCTCACTAAGGCTTTGAAGTTGATCCAATCAAAGTACAAGCAATAACTCAAATGCCACCAACAGCCAATTCAAAGTAGATCTATAGTTTGTAAGGTAATATTTAGTTTATCAGACACTTCATATCTCAATTATCCAACAAGCTCCATCCTTTTACACATGTTTGGAACAAGGGTGTCACATTCATTGCTATGATGAATGCGAGAAAACTTTACAACAACTAAATGACTATCTAGTAAATCTACCTATTTTATTACCACCAGTCCTAAGAAATCCATTCTTACTATATCTATCTATCATAGATAAATACCTTGGGGAAATTATACATTAACATTATAATAATGGAAAGGATCATGTTGTGTAATGTCTAAGTTGTACACAGGTCATGTGTGAGAATAATTATATTCCTCTTAAAAAAGCTTGTTTAGCTATGGTCTTTGCAGCTCAAAAATAATGACATTACATGTTAAACAAAAACATCATAGTTATTTCTAAAGTATATCCACTCAATTATATTCTATCCAAGACAAATTTACAAGGTCACATGGGCAAATAGATCAACCTTCATATCAAGTTTGAGATAGAATATGTTAACCAAAAATCTATCAAGGAACAGGTTCTTACATATCAAGTTAATAAAACACCCCTTGTAGATACATAACCTCTAACATTCCAATTTTTAGATGAATTCCTTATGACCATCATTAAAACACTCTTGAGGAGTAACACTCGAATCTAGATTTTGATTGATCATTCATAGCACATGGAATGGGAGCAAACATTTTATTTATTACACTATAGGGGAATCTTATCCCTAAATCATTCTGAATCAACTTTATTTATACCAAAAACATAGACCAATATTAATCACTCTTTACATGTATTTGATAGGAATTACAATGGAATATCCAACATCTTACGCTTTATGGTGATTCTTAGTTAATCATCAATTAGGTTACAAACCATTTTTAGACCAATGATGACAAGTTGGTACCATACAAGGCCATCATTAAAACTCTCAAATAGTAGATTGTCAATATCCAATTTTAACATATACCAAGGGCCAATAGTAGATTTTATAGACACCATTAGATCTTTGATTTGTCATACAAACACTAAAAAAGAATACTAGATCCCTGTTAAAAATCTACTAGTGTCAACTCATGAACCTTTAAACATTACAATGATCTATGATATTTTTGGTCCTAACTCTATATGGTATTCTAAAATTTATGCCTATATTTATGAACACATTATGCCACTATACCAATCCCATAAGCAATTCAAGTCCTTTAACCACCATCTCACATGTTATACCTTACTTAGACCAACCCTATACTGCCATAGTTTTGATGGAAATTTGCTTCATTGTTTGACTTTGGTAAAATCAGTATTAGCATTATGGGAAGTTCACAAAGGAGTATTTGCAACCCACATAAGTCAGTCCATACTATTAAAAAATATCTTGTGTATTGGCTACTATTAGCCAACGATGGATGTAGATGTAATTGCGTATGTTAAAAAGTGTGATAAATGTAAACGGCTTGCCAATCTAATTCATGCCCTTGCCAAGACTCTAAAACCATTATTTACACCATATTCATTTTCTATATGGGACCTCAATCTCATTGGGAAGATAAATCCCACCTCATCTAATGGTCATAAACATATGTTTACCACCACTTAATACTTCACTAAGTGGGTTAAACCTATAGCCCTCACTTACATTACTAGAAAGAAAATTTCCAAATTCGTTTTAAATAATCTCATTTATTTTTATGGTATCCCTTTCGACATTATATTTGATAATGGCAGATCATTCAAAAATAATAATGTCAAATTGTTATATGTTGAGTATAAAATTAGTCAACATCATTCCGTAGCATATTACCTATAAGGTAATAGCCAGGTGAAAGCATCTAACAAAACTATTATTAACATCCTTAAGAAGATTGTCAATGATGTCACTATAATTCATAGCTCCAAATATCTTGCACCCTCTAGGCATATGATACCAATCATTTTAATCCAATACGAGCATATTTATATTCACTTGTTTATGGAACTAAGGCCATTATTCCCATTGAGGTTGAGTTACCTTCTCTGTGCATGTCTTTGGAGCATGTCATTGATGATGAAGACTATCGAGTTGATCATTTATAAAAGATAGAGTTACTTGATGAGAAATACATGGCCACAGTTAACAATATTCAAGTAACCATAAATACCTCTGTGGCCATGACAATCGGTGTATTAAACATAGAGAATTCAAGATTGGTGATATTAATCTTACAGAAAACCAATAGAACACCATGGCCAAGAAAAAACATAAAGGCAAGTTAAAACCTAACTAGATATACCCTTACATCATTGTTTTAAACTATGGCACCAAAACATATAGGCTTTCTACACTAGATGAGGATGAAATTGATGAACTGATGAACATTATACACCTCAAGCATTACTTTGCTTAAGATACCTAGTGTATTATCTATGAGGCCTATTTCCATTATACCATAATATTAGGATTCATATTTTTACCACACCATTCTACCATGCCTTTTATATCAACTGAGTTATTTTCACCCTCCCTACCCAACCCATTGAACTTGGTTCCATTTCATTAGTTCCACAACTACTTTTAGCATGAAGATTCAGATCATTTTTAACATTTTTTCAGTAATCCTATTATGTACCAAGTGCTCCTAACTATAATCACCTTTGGGTAAATTAGTGTTTCACCATCGTGCTACTAATTATAACTTCTTATGAGAAAATTAGTATCATTGACCTATGTCATTATTTCCGAATTATAACCTCCTATGGAAAAATTAGGGGAAATAATTATTTATTATGCCTTGAAGTACCACTTTTCCATGCCTATGTCATACTGATCCATTTGCCTATTTTTCCTTTCTTTTGAATTTACTTCTGCACTAGTCAGATTCACTCACTATAAGGCAAAACTACAGTGACTTAAGGCTGTATCTTAGGACTATGTAGGTCATGCTTGATTCACTTTAAGGTTAGTTCAATCCCTTCTTGCCATATGCTCTCACTATTTTATGAGCAAACTAAGCCTATGCTTTCACCATTTTTGATTGGTATCGTGTCAATCTATAATTAGTTTAGATAACTCAAAATTTTAAAAACATTCATAAATTTTAAGATCCAAAAACATTTGTACTGACTAAGCCTAGCTAGTCATCCTCAATCTACCTTACTAGGGCAAACCTATTGTTAGGATGTTTTTTGTTGCTTTTAGTTTCAATCTTTTAGTGTGTTTTATTTGTTTTATTTATTTATTTATTAATTTTTTATTTGTTTGATTTTATTTTTGTGCCTCAAATCAATCTATATGTGTTCATTGGGTGATTCCATGTGCATTATTATTGATTCCATCCATTTTCATACATCAACATTATATCACGAGTTTTATCATTGGTGCCTTATTTTCAATTGTTTATTATATTGAGAGTCAATCCTTACATCTATTTTGGAAAATTTTTTATGGCGGTCTATCATAAGGCATACCATCATGTGCTATAGTAAAAATCATCTCAGGAAGTCATACAAATAATGGAGACATATAAGTTTTTCCTTTGTCACCTTGGAAAATCTTCCCACCCTCCTTGATCGAATCAATCAATTGACCATTATTATTGTATCAATGCTAAAAAAGATGAGCATATCCACATTGGTAGGTACAACCAAATCATTTCTATTTATCAATTCTTATTCTTATATTTATATCTATCATCACTTTTTACATCTTCATATGCATGGTTGTTTGTGGCTTTTTCAGTCATTAGACCTTTTCATCTACGTTGGTGCCCACTCATCTTTAATCTGTACAAGAGGTTATATGCTTTTATTATTCTTTCCAATATACTTTACTGGGGCACAGTCAAACATCATTTTTTTAATCTTGGTCATCTTAATGATTTAAACTGCATGTGGGAAAATCATTATTTCAACTCATTAGCCCTAACTAGGGCATATGCATGTGCCACTAATTATAACCACCTATGGGCAAATTAGTATCTCAATCTTTGTTACTAATTATAACCATATTTGAATAAATCATTAGCTTTAAATCAATTCATGCAAGCATTGTCTCAATTTGATTAATCTCACCCATGGGTTAATTTCATTCTTCTTCTTATTTATTTTTCAGGGATCATCTATCAATCATATGTGTCATCCACTTCTTTGAGGGGGCATCATTATAGGATTCTAAAACATTATTTGGATATTTTTATTCAATCATTATATTCTTTTTGGCCTATTTCATTATTTGATAAGACATTACTATGCCTATAGCTTGCAACATCTTCCCAAATAGGGGCAATTTGTAGACACATAAAACTAGCTAGAACTGCCTTGTGACAGGACTTCAGACTGATTCCTACCAACCATTATAAACTAATCCTATGAATATTTGAACATCCCAAATTTTATTGTGCATCATTCATTAAATCTCATAATCATGTTGAGGCATCCCTAATTGGGTTATCCTATCATATTCAACAATAACTTCTCACGAATTCAACCCTAAGCAACTTGTGGCATAACAACAGTCAATTTGGCTTATGGACCTATTAAGTGGAGGACATGAATTAAAAATATATTAAAAGTGATAAATGGATAATCAAAATTAATTAAAAATCTAAACCAAAATAAATTCCTATTTTAATTATCCATGTGCATTTAATGAATATCTGAAAAAGGAAATTTAAAAATGCAAATATCCTTGCTTTATTTTTTAAGCTTCCAAGTTCAATATACAATAAGGAATATTAGTTTTGAATATTCAAATTCTAATTTGTCTATGATTATTGTGATAGATTGACTATTTACTTAATTCATATTCTTAGCTATGTATTTTAAACATTTTCCTTCTCGATCAATTTTAATACTATTGTCTAAAATCCTAGAAATAAAACTATAACATTTCTAATACCTGAATAATTCTATTTGTGAAGAGAATTGTATTTCCCCATTGGGAAAATGACCATTTTATAGATAATAAATTATCCTTCAAAATTATCTCTTCATATATAGAAAAATGAAGGCAAGAAGAGTAAAGCAACAATTTTTTGAAAAGATGGACATGCCTTCATGGCTACCAAGTCACTATTTATATCCTTTCATGTCACATCCTTCAAAAATAAATTTGAACCATCTCTTAGATATGAAAGGAAAGGATCTATAAATATATGTTTTATTAACACAAATATGTTTAATTATAAACAGGCTTGATTTTCATTAAAATGTGAAAAAATGAAAACATGATGGCAACCCCATTTTTAATAGTTATTTATCATTTATTTTGAACTGTAACACCCAAACAGTGTGATCAGTCCCATTACTAAAAAAAAATTACTTTGAAATTACCATATGTGCAAAAATGAATATTTGTGAAGTTAAATAGTTTCAAAGAGGCTTATTAATATTTTAGAACTTTATTAACAAATACAGTTTATTTAATATTTTAGAACTTTATTATAAAATAGAATTTATAATTTAAAATTATTGATAATTAATAAAGATAATTTATTTTTTTAAAAGATTATATTAAATGAAGTAGAAAATTTTAAGTAGAAAAAGCTATAAAATATATATATATATATGTATGTATGTATGTATGTATATATATATATATATATATATATATATATATATATATATATATATATATATATATATATATATAACAATTTATGTTAATATTTAAAAGGTAATGTTGAAAAACTAATCATCATAATTCATAATACTTAAATTTGACCATCAAATTATATATATATATATATAATTATATATATATATATATATATATATATATATATATATATAATTTAACTTTATATATATATATATCATTTAACTTTATATTAATATATTAATTTTTTTAATAAACAGATTAAAATTTAATAAAATATTAATTTCATTTAAAATTAAAATTTAAATATTTAAATTAAATTTTATTAAAAAGCTATATTAAATAAATAAAATCACTAGTAGACAAATCTTAAATATATTTATTTAAATTATGTTAAATATTAAATAAATCATTATATTATATTCTACCGATTTGTAATTATATTCTACCCATTTTTAATTTTATATATATATATATATATATATATATATATATATATATATATATATATAATTAAATTAAAAATATTTAATTTTATATTAAAAAATTTTAAACAAAATGTATATATAAAAAATCTATTTCTTATGTGCAAACTTTCACAATGATTTTTCTTGTCACGTTGTCGTTACGGTGATTTCTTAGTTTCTCATTTCCTGCAACATAAGTATACAATAAGATCTCATAATATTTTGGACTTTATGGTAAACTATGCAGTAGGAAATAAATATGACATACTTCTAAGACACGTGATTGGATTTTATTTTATTGGTGATACATTATTAAATGATTTCAAGTCCATTGGTATAATTTTTATTTTGAATAAATTTATAATTAATTTCTCTAAAATTTTCTTGGAGTATGGGGGCTTAGTGCATAGTTGGAAAGTGACAATGATAATATAATTCAAGTGATTCCTTATAGAGATGGAAAGGCTTATGTATGAAATGAGAGGGTTTCAAGTCATCTCAAATTATAACATGTTTTGTATTTTTATATCTGTGCTTTTTTTAAAATTATGTGTTAGTTAGAAAAGTATCCCTCTAGATACTTTCTTAGAAGGGATAATTAAGGTTGTAATTTAAATTTTTGAAGGAATTTATTTTATATAGTCAATATTTTTTTTATCTAAGATTCAACTTAATAAAAATATTTTTCTATAGAAATTAGAGCAAATAAATTGAAGTAACAATTTTTTTGGTAGGAATACCAAGTTAGTAGCATGAAATAAATAAAGATATCAAGGTTAAATAAACATAATTGTTAATTTATTACCAGAAGTGACACTAATATTCCTATGTTTTATTGATTCAAAAGTACAAGGCAATGTAATCATCAATAAGTGGACTAAAAATGATATTACACTTGAAACTTAACCATAAGTCACAGTGCTTCTTCTTAGAATTGGAATCCTTCATGACCCTTAAACATGGGTCACAATGCTCCTATCCCATGTCCCTTCTGACCCCTAACCATAAGTCACTCATTGTATATGTTTCTTGATCCTATCAAAAAAAAATCTCATCCTATGCTTGAGTCTTAAAATTTTTATAACTAAATATAATAGGCTGTCAAATGCATAAATGACTCATATGGATTTATAGAGGAAAGAACCAAATACAAACTATAATAACAAATGTTACTTCTTATTAAAGTTTGTTTTGTTTAATAATAAATAAAAACTAATTTCAAAATTCACACAAACTAAATAAAACAATAATTAATTTAAAAAACACAAATAATATTTATCTTATATCTTTTACATCTTTTAGTTGGTTTTATATCTTAATACTTATTAAAATTAAAATAAATATAAAAAACTTATTTTCATACATATTGAATTGAACTCAAATTATTATTAGTGCCTTCCCCTCATGTATTATTATTTTGACCAATTATTATTAATCTAAGTTGACTCTTGGACTTCCAATAGAAATTTGTCGGTGGATATAAGTACAAATCATTTTACAATGTTTGGTATAAACTGTCAATAAACTACTATTTTTCCCATTTATAGATATCTGATGAATAATTGGTCTCTAATGTAATCAATCAGGGGGATTTAATTCATTTATTTTAATGATAATCCCTTTCATAAAAGCATGGACATGGGTGAAATTTACCATAGAAAATAGGAATGAAAGGTGTCATGTTATTGTGCAAGAAAAGATAATAAAGATAGTTATAGTGTATTTCTTTTGCCATAAACTATGGATGGATGGTAAGTGATGGAAATTAAAAACAAAGGTATTATTTCAGTCTAGTCTCATTGATTGTTCCTTTTAAAAAAATTTAAAAAAAAATCATTACTTACATGACTTAACAAACTGTTGACAATGTTGTCGAGCACTTTCAAAATACTATTTTCTACTGTTAAATGCTTTGCTGCTACTATTACTAGGTAAGAATTTTATGGTCTTTGTAAAAGTATTTGTTTAAAATATATTAAAATTTATATAGTTAAAAATTATTGAACTATAAATGAGCAAGATTTGACTACTTTTTCAAACTATAATTCTTTATAGTTATTTGTTATCTGTGGACCATTCTGCAAGAATACTTCATTTATGTATATAATTTTTTGGCATTGAATTTAACCACAAATTATTAAACCTGAATACTAATTTTTAATATGTAAATGCATTACGAGAGCTTTAGAATGATTGGCTAAACTCAACACAAGATCAGAAATTTCATTAATTAAAATATACACTGGTGGTATCAAACATATAGAGGATGAAATTAAGGCAGTGATCCAAATATTCTTTCTTGAGACATAAAATTAAGAAATTCCTTATCATATTACACCTAAAAATCATATGAAAGCTTTATAAATCCATCTAAAATTAGTCTATGTGTTATTGTATAAGATATTGCATACTAATCAATCAAAAAAATCAGCATGAATCTCTAGATAGACTGAGCCTAAGTGCAATTATAGTAAGATTATTGACAAAATATCCCTTTAGGCTTGATTTGGCGACCCATGTCAGTAGGGTCGATCAGGCAAAATTATTATTTTTAATTAAAAATTAGCATTGAAGTCAAAGCTTCCATAATAATATCATGCATAATGAAATGAAAAACAAAACATAAAAATTACAAATATGTTGCAATAATATAGTTTTTATTATTTTGATAAGTTACAATAGTATATTTAAAACATCAATAAAATAAAAGGTTTAATAATGACCATAATTTTAAAAAATAAGTATTGAATTTTCTTTAAATTTTACATAATATTACATAAAATTTATGAATTAAAAAAAACTATTCTATTTAATTTGAAAAAAGATAATCCCACTCGATCGAGAAAAAATTTATTCTCTAATCTTTATTTTAAAAACTTAAAATTCTTGTTTTTCTATGCTTTCCTTTTCTTTTAATAACGAGTTACTTAGGGTTTTGAATTGAGCATAGTATAAAATATAAATGTAAGCATTGCGGAAAAGGATGAAAGACTTTGAAGAGTATGGTTTTTTTTAACATCTCTTAGACCCAATCAAACTAATTCCATGATATGATTTTTTTATGGGAACATCACTCGGACGTAGTCCAACTATTTCTAAGGTGAGCACCTCTCATGGTGAAGGTAGGTTACCCATCTTGCTAAAGACACTTGTTGCAAAGGGCAACAGTGACACTTAAATTTAATGTCTGCTAGGTGTTAGCGATAATTATTTAATGCAATATAGGCTTACCAATGTGTTTTTTTTTTTTTTTTTTAAATTAATTTGTGTACTTTTATGTTAATTTGTGGAACCAATTTCCAGCATTGGGAGCCCGTTTAACTAATAAGTGCACCGATATTGACAGCCATCCCAATAATCTAGAACTATGTTTTATCCAAGCATGCCCATTGTAACGAAAATGACTAAGTTTACATCTGGCAATCGAATATGTGTTTATTATTATATTTCTCAAGAATTCCCCTAAAAAATTTCTCTATCATGGCACAAGAGGATAATATATGGGAAACCAATTTATTATAAAAAAAATTCAATATTTAAAGACGGTGTAAAGTAAAGTTTGATGCATAAAACAATCCTTGTGTTTTGATTACATATAAATAAAGTACTTTTTACATAACAATTTTGATTATTTTGAGATGTGAGATAAACATATTAATTTTTAATTTATATTTTTTTCTTTCACTAATTAATTATAAAGCCTATATTTCTTTTAAAATAGTAATAAAGAAAAAACTTGCTACTATTATAGAAATATAATATTCTAACATCAATATATAACTAAATCTTAAAAGAGAAAAATATAAATAAGAGACTATGAATAGAGAAAATGGTAAAAAAAAGTGTCTAAATTATTAGTGAGGTTATGATAAATATTTTGTCTAATATAAATGAAGAAGATGCAAATATCACCTAGAGTTAATTTCCAACTATAAAATTTATTTAGCATCCTATTTTATCTAAAACAACTAACCAATGATAACTTATGGCATGGTTCTATCATAACAGACAATAATGTCAAAAAATAATATGTAACAATAGTGGTTGTAGACAACTAAAATAAATAACTAGGAATTAAACAATAAAAGATTAATTAAATTGATATAGTTATCAGAATGGCTATATATATTTTTATTTATTGAAAATAAATGTGAGAAAACCTTGTAAACAATTAGAGTAACAAATAAATCTTGCATTCTCCTCTTAAACTATTAACATGCCAGTATAACAAAATAAATACTGATACTATTTTATCTACAAGCCACAATATGTAGAAACAAAACAATAAATATATGGAGAAAATATATTGTATAATGTAATGAACAAAAATATAAAGAAAAATTTAAGACTAATAGTTAAAAAGACAAATTTCGTTTTCAATACTCATCACAAATAACCACTTTTTTACTAAACCTACCCATATTAATATTTTTCACTTGATCACCCAAAAAAAATATAACTAATAATTATTCCACTTCTTCCAACTTATTTATGATTAGACATTTAACTTTAAATTTTATTTTATTTTTTTTTAAAGTCAATTAATTTTATAAATTCTCCAAAAGTATAATGATTTATGAGAAAATCTAAAGTAGCGTGCTATATTGATGCATCATATGGTTGCCAAATGAAATGAATTTGTTATGAAGGGATGTCAAGAATCTACCAAGGATATTTTGGAAAGTGTTCCATCACCCCAGGTCGAACACTGCCCATCAGATGTATCACAATCTGCTAAAGGTCAACAATATTTTGTCATTTTTTAAAGCCTAATGCCATTCAAATGCATCATATATAGTACCCAAACACCCTCATTTTTTAATAAATAAAGGTATAAATCTTACGAAACTATCATAGTAAGTATAATTAATTGAAATGATGTTTTTTTTAGATATATTTTATTTTATGTAATCACGTGAGCCGTGATAGCCATTAGTTCTTGAAACCATATCCTATCGTTTGTTCAAGTCACATTGAATTTATGAATGCAGAATTTTGGCCACTAAATTTTCCATTCCATTTACTTCTTCGCAGGCTCTATGGTCGAATTAGGTCACTTGCTATAGTCTCATTTCCTTCTATTTTTCGTAGTGTACTTGTGTATTACAAACTTTCCAATCACTATGACCTTCTATTCCATTATGTATCCTTCTTTCCAAGGTGTTTATCTACCATGGTTTCTATTTTACTGATATTTTATTGTTCATTTATCATAATCTTATTAAGTAGCCTTCACTTTATTTTAGTTACTGTTGAGAATTTGTCCACCACAACTTTGACTATGTGACCTATTTCTACCTCAATAATAATTTGCATTTATCATTTAAATGATGAACAATGTGTCTATTTATAATTATGTGGCCCTTATTTCATTATCACATATATATTTTAATGGTCATTAATTATCATTATACTACTTCTATGGTTATGAAATTAATAGTCCACACTAAACATAATATTTTTATTGTACTAAATGTCACCATAGCATAAGGTGCCAAGTGTTTATATGGATAATATGCCATTTAACCATATGCACATAAGGTGTGTTCCATCATTAATCTGATTATTAGGGTGTATTTATCATTAAGGGTATCTTTAGATAGAGCACTTACTTTCACTATGTCAACTCAGATATCACTCCATTAAACAATATGTAAATGTTTACAACTCATATTATCATCAATATATAAATAAGTTTAGAATCCATTTGTAAACCCATGTTCCTTATACAAAATCCAAAAAAATCATAGTACCTATATGATATGAAGAGATATAAATAAAATTATAATAATCAAATACTTATTAAGTTATAACTAAAAGCATATGTCTCTTTTCATATTCATGATATAATATGAAATAATCAAAAGATATATGAAATGAAGCATGATCTCAATCGTATTACATATATTAATTAATGGGACCAAACTTTATTAATACATAAACATAGACCTAAGCTATGATGAATCTAGGTGGGGTGTTACATGTTCTATTATACACATGAGGCATCTTGTTCTTAAATGTATCTATAAGACTCATGAAGTCTTTGAAAAAATATATGTCTAACTCCCATGTGACCCAAAAAAAATTACGTGTATATGGGCATTCCAAGACTTAAATTATCAATTCATAAGTCTTATTTATGTCAAAACATTAAAATAAATCTTACAATTTAGTCAAAAATACACTCTTTTACTCATTTCACTCAAAAGGCCAACACACATTACCAGTTAAGATTGAACACATCATATTTTATATAAATATTTAAACAAATTTGAAGATAAATTATTGTGGAACAAAAGAAAAAAAATTATAATAAAATTTATTATATTTAATTATTTAATTTAGCTAGATGAGATATGGTGCTAACTTTAATCCTAATGTAAATTAACACTACATATATGTCTTGATGAGTTTGAATATAGATCCCATGATTCTAACTTAATGGATTAGATTCATAATAATGTAAACACCCCTATCAATAAAAACAAATTATCATTTCAATAAAACAAAACAATGAGCTGCTAATAAAGGCTCATCTCCTAAGCCATACCAACACAAAATGAAATTGTGATTAGAACCTCATATATTAGTTTATGACATTGTAACCACCCATATCAATACAAAATAGGCATTTTCATATAATAGGGCAATGTGATACTAGTAAATGCTCATCTTTTAGTTTTCTATACATAAATACAGATCCAATCATGAAGTCTCCATTCGGTCATGATTCATAAAGCCTCCATGTCAAAATGGTAAATTGGAATAGTCAAATATCAAGGCCTTCAAAGAGTATACCCAGCAAATTTTCTCATTTATAGTTTCACTCTTCAAATATTATTCATATATAGAAAGATATTCATATTGATAAGTAATACATTTTAAACATTTTTAAATATAAAATTTCAAATACAAATTATCTTTACATTTTAAAAAATAAATTATTGTATGTATATATGTATGTACATACATACACACATACATATATAATTATGATTAGATGATCAATACTACTTTTATTTTGATAAATAATGCATTTTTAATATTTTTAATTATAAAATTTAAAATATTAATTTATTTTACATTTGACACATAAATTATAGTATATATGTACTATAAATATAAGTACTAATAATTTCTTTAATTATAAATTTTTAAACTATTAAATATATTATCATATATAATATGTCAATATGATACAATCATTCTTACATTTCATTAATATGTTTACATATCAAATACTAACTTTATTTTAAATATTAATGATATTTTCAAATTAATTGAAATGATTTGATATAATTCAGTAACTAAAACTATGTCGTCATAACAAATAGGTTTGAAGTTCATGTCAAATGTCATATCAAGTCACAAGGATCTTTTATTTGTTCAACGCATAATGTTGTATTAAGTTATTAGAATATAAACTATATGTTTCAATAATTATCATAAATTGAACCCCTTGGTAAGAATAGAATGTGGACGTAAATGTATTCCCTTAAAAGTTGGGTAACAAAGGAATGTTACTCCTCCATATGAAAGTAAAATAATAAGGTTTGAGCTTCCGTTGTTTTCCCCTTAAATGTAATCCTAACTCAAATTTTCAACAATCCTAATACCTAAAACCTATCCGATAATAATGCCAAATATATAGCTGAATACAATTAATCTATCAATTCGAGGACATACGTTTTGACTATGGGTATGTGTTATTTATGAATCATTATGGTTCTTGATTAATTGAGTGATTAAATTATAATCTACTTTTGTATAATTAAATGATTAAATTATAATATAGTTTTATATATAGACAATGGAAAATAGATATTTAATGAATTATAAATTAGATAAAATAAAATTATAGTAAAAGTTATGAAATATAAATTAAAAATTAATAAGTGTTAAAATTAATCTTGTAATCTTTCTATACAAACAAATCTTTAAAAAATTTAAAAGTAGGAAAGTAATTGAATTCTAATTAAATGAAAAGGAATTCAAGTAATTAAATCATGAGTTACTTGAAATGAATTTTGGAATTATAAATAAAGGGAAAAATTAATATAAATTATTTTGATGGATGGAAATTGCTTAAATTCGGTTTTCTTAAACACTTCCTTTTTTAGTTGTATACATGTATGAGTTCCTTAGTTAAGATGAATTATTAAAAATGAAATGAAATTGTTATTATTATAAATTGATTACATAGAAATAATAGAAGTAAAGGACTTGTTACAATTGGTTAGAATTATTTTGAAATGTGCGATTAAATTACTAAATTATAATTTCTACTTCACTAATTAATTATAAAGCCTACATCTTTTATTTGAAATATTGAGAAGGAAAGTAATTGTTACTATTATATGAATATGTTGTTATAACAACAATCTGCAACTAATGTTTGAAATATAAAAACATAAACAAAGAGAATCTAAATAGAGAAAATGATTAAAATACACTTAACTTGTATGTGGGGTTGTTATGCATATTCATTCCAATGGAAATTAAGAAATTGAAAAAAATATTTAAAATTAACTTTAAAATAATAGAAAATCCCTATCTTCCTATTTTACATGCAACAACTAACCAACAACTCATTTTGGCATGGTTCCAACATAATCGACAACAATGTCAAAAATTATTATTCAACAAAAATATAAGTAGCTACAATAGTGGCTATGAAAAAGTACAATAAAATTATTACAGATTGAATATCAATAATTATTGAAGTTGATATAATTAAAATAGTGTCTATATTCAATATTATTTCTTGGAAATGGATGTGATAAAACCTTGTAAAAAGTCAAAGCAATTAATAAATTTTGTAGTCTTATCTTGAACTATTAGAATGCCCATATAAAAAATAAATAATCATACTCATTTATGTAAAAACAATAATATTTAGACCCCAAAAAACAAATATAACATATATTATTATGAACAAAAATATAAGTAATATTTTAAAAATAATGGTTGGTAAGATGAGCTCCAGTTTTAATCCTCATTACACGTTACCACTTTTCTTTTCTATCAGAACTTTTTATGTTAATAATTTTCACCTGACCAAAAAAAATTATAATACAAACATCGTCCACTTCTTCCAAAATATTAATAATTATATACTTAACTTTAAAATTTTTTTTAAAAAAAATAAGGAAAGAATAACTGATTTTATAAACACTAAGAAATTATTTCTTAAGACAGCTTATAGTAGCGGTGATATACTGATACATCATATATAATAGCCACATGACATGATTTTTTTATGAAGGAAAGTCTTGAATCTACCACGGATATTTCAAAAGTTATGCCACCACCACTGGTCAAACGATGTTCATCAAGAAGATCGTGGAAGATTTTCCAATGGTCCATAATATTTTATATCTTTTTCAAAACACTGGATGTCATAAAAATACATCATATATAGTATCGACATGACCTGAGCTTTTAATAGTGAAGGTATAAATTTTAGTAAAGTCTCATGAAGGTATAATTAAGGGAAATGATGTATTTTTTAATAAATGTTAGTCTATGTAAACATGTGAACCATGGCAACGATTAATTATTGGAACCACATATAGTCATTTGGTCAAGTTACATGAATTAAGGAATGTGGAATCCTTCTTGCTATGAATTAAATATTTATTGTGTCCAATTATTTTTCTACTCCATTTAATTCTTGACAGGTTATTTAATTAACTTTTGTCATTTGTCGAAATCTCTTTTCATTTTGTTTTTTCAGAGTTTACTTGCATATTACAAACTTTTCAACCACTTTGACTTTATATTCTATTGGGATTCTTTCATTGCAAAGTATTCATCTGCCATGGTTTCTATTTTACTTATGGCTTATTTTTTGTTTATCATAATTATATTATGTACAGTGGCTTCCACTATGTGATTTATTGATATTTTAATTATAACTCAAATTTATCATTTAAATAATGATCATATAGTCAATTTATAATTATGTGGCCTTTATTCTCTTCTCATAATTATATTTTTAAAGGCCATAAAGTATCTCTATATTACCCTGTGGTCACAAGAATAACAATCGACACTAAACATGTAATGCTTTCATTATATTAATTTACCCGTGGAATAAGGTGTCAATTGTTCAAATGAACAATATAGCATCTAACCCTATTTGTATAAGGTGAGTAAAATCACCAATCCCACTGTTAAGGTCTATTTCTCACTACATGGTTATCCTTTGTTAGAGCTCTTGCTTTTGCCACATCAACTAAGATACCACCCTGATAGATAATATCCAAACCCTTACACACTTAAATTTATTTTGATAAGGAATGTATTTTTAAAGTTTTTTCAATGTGAAATTTCAAATATAAATTTATTTTACATTTCAAAACATAAATTGTAGTACATAGCATAAGTGTCAATATTATATTGATTCGTAAGGATTGAAATATTAATAAAAAGTTATCAAAATGTTGTAGTAAAAAGAAATTACAAATATGTTACAATAAAATTATTATTTTTTAAATAAGTTACAATAGTATATTTAAAACATCAATAAAGTAAAGGGTTTAATAGTTGACCATATTTTTAAAAAATAAACATTGGGTTTTTTCTACATTGTACATAATATTACATAAAATTTATGAAGCAAAAAAACTATTATATTAAATTTGGAAAAAAAATAATCCCACTAGACCAAGAAAAAAAATGATTCTCTAATCTTTGTGTTAAAAACTTAAAATTATTCTTTTTCTATTTTTCCCTTTTCTTTTAATAATGAGTTGTTTAAGGTTTTGAATTGAGAATAGTAGAAAATATAAATGTTGGCATTGCTAAAAAGGATGAAAGACTTTGCAAAGTACAAGTTTTTTTTAACATCTCTTAAACCTAATCGAACTAATTCCATGATATACATTTTTTTGTGGGAACATCACTCAAACGCATTCCAACTAATTCTATAATATGAGTTTTTTTTCTAGGAACATCTAAGGTGAGCAATTCTCATGGTGAAGGTAGGTCACCCATCTTGCTAAAGACACATGTTGCAAAGGATAATAGTGACACGTAAATTTAATGTCTTCTAGGTATTAGCGATGATTATTTAATACAAATACAGGCTTACCAATGTGTTTTTTGTTTAAATTAGTTTGTGTATTTTTCTTGTCCATACATGTTAAATTGTGGAATTAAATTTCAGCATCGGGATCTTGTTTAACTAATAGGTGCACCGAAATTGACAGCCATCTGAATAATCTACAACTATGTTTTGTCCATGCATGCCCATTATAACAAAAATGACTAAGTTTATAGCTAGTATCAGAATATGTTTTTATTATTATATTTATGGATAATTCCCTAAAACAACTCTGTATCATGGTGCAAAATGATAGTGCAATAGGATAATATATGGGAAACCATTCTATTATAAAAAATTATCAATATTTAAAGAGATAATAAAGTAAAGTTTGACAAATAAAACAATTATTGTAGTTTGATAAGCATTTGAAATTGAGTGGATGTCTTTATGTCATTAAACCTTTAGTTTATGTTCATGAGTTTTGAAATGTAGTTGGCTGTTGGTAGATAAAAGACCTCAAATATTTAGGGCTTCCAAATAAAACATATATTGAATAGTTATTTTCCAAATGGAAACGTAAATTAGGAATGATCCTATTGCATAGATTTTAATATCATTTACGAGATTATTTTAGCTTGTTGAGTTTTGGTGCTAACCCTAATCCTAGAGTAAATCAACATGAGTTATGTGTCTTGACAAGTCCAAGTATGGATATCATGCTTCTATCTTCATAAATTGGATGCATGATATTCCAACAACCCATATGAATACAAAGAACTCATTTCAATACACCAATGTAGTGGGCTACTAATAAAGTCTCATCTCCAAGACCACACCAACATAAAATTTAACCATTCTCAAAATCTCATAGATTTTTTCATGACATTGGAACCACCAATATCAATACAAAATTATCATTTCAATATAATAGGGAAATGGGATAATAGTAAAGGCTCATCTCATAGTTTTATATGCATACATACATAACCCTTTTCTACAAACCACATATTTGTAACTCTTTACATTCTATGGACCCATACTAATACAATAAGGCAAGAAGCTCAAAATCTAGGCAAATAATAAATAAATGATAGAGACTTTAAGACAATATAATTTTACAACTAATATAAACATGTTGATAATTTTTAAATGTAGATAATTAAAAACACGTAAAATATATATATATATGACCAAAATTAAATTTATTTGGATAAGGAATGTATTTTTAAAGTCTTTTCAATGTGAAATTTCAAATATAAATTTATTTTACATTTCAAAACATAAATTGTAGTACATAGCATAAGTGTCAATATTATATTGATTCGTAAGGATTGAAATATCAATAAAAAGTTATTACAATGTTGAAGTAAAAGGAAATTTCATCAGAATGCTAAAATATTAGTGGAGGGTGATTAAACGAGGGTTATAACACATGGGAAGAGGTTGGAAATAGCATGCCAAACTAAGTTATGGTGCTACTTGGAAATGAAAAATGAGAAAAGATAGAACATTGAATAAAAAGTAGCAGAGACATCAAAGAAATAAGTTCAAAAAAGTAGTACATATAGTAAGCCTTTTGTCCATCCTCATTTAAATGGATCAATATAATATTGTCTCTATGATGATCTTATATTTGGTTCCTTACTATATTGATGGTCATCTGACCATCATAGGCCCACTTTTTGCCATTTAGCATAGGATAGTGTGTCTCATCCATCTCAATATCTATGATTTCAAAGTCACCATGCAGGCTAAGCTCTACGACTTTGATCTCCACATCTTTCAATCAACCAATTGGTTCAATGCACCCATAATCTACAAGACTCAGTGTAATCAAGTTGTAACTTAACGCAGATCGACCAATAGTGACCCATGTTGATTGAGGGATCATATTGATAGTGCTGACAAAATCAAACACTATGTTGGTTATCTCATACCTTGTTATTTCAATGTCCATTCTTGAATCAATATACCACTACTTTTTGGTTTTGACATGCCATATCATTTGATCTGCTCATTGTTAACATTTTTGTACACACTCTATTGGATTATGAAACAAATTGTTAATGTTTTATGAGACGTCCTCATCCTAAACTATACTAAGGAGCTTTATCAAGTCTGTCAAGGTAGTGAAAACACCATCTTATTACATGATGTGTATTATCTACCCATATATTTGTGCATTTATGGCTACAACATCATCTTCAGTGGTCTCTTGTTGCTAAATCATTTTTAGAATCTACATTGCTTCAAACATTAACCCTTTCTTTGTGATGGCTTCTGGATACTTGTTTGGCTGTGCTTCCCTGACCCTGTGGTCTTGTGGCAATTCAAAAGGGGGTAATCCATGATTTTCATGTTGCTGATGAGTGATGGATTATAAGAACACACCCTCTTAGGTTTGTGCGGTTACCATATTTATGTTTCTTATAACCTTGTCCTCTCACTTCTTTTCCAACATTGGACAATCTTATGTGTCATGTTATTTATAAACACTACAATAGGCATAGTAAGATTGGCATTACAGATTCATCAGGAAATTTCTTTGTACATATTTGAACTTGCTGCACAAATAGCATTGAATTTGGGATCATGGTCCATTTCCTCTACCTCCTTACTTTCCTCCTCATTAACCTACCCTAGTTCCTCCACAATATCTTCCTCTATTCATTTGGAAACCCCAGTTACTAAAATATTGAATATTTGATGGGAGGGGGACTTGGAATTGAAAAGTTTTATATGAATCAGTGAAGGGAAAAAGACCTAACCAAACACAAAATTAAAATAAAGAAATGTTTTGAATAAACCAACATGCGAGAAAAAAGATAAAATGATCCTTTTGTATAGCATTTTCATTTACAAAGTTTTTAAAACAAGATGGTATGTTTTTATGTTTATTTTTGAATTATATTTCCCTTTTACATGTATGATGTGGGCATCCCTTGCTACCTGAGAATTAAACCTACCAACTTTCCTTATCAACATGTCTAATTACCAATTTCACAATTTAAATAAATAAGATCTGAATTTATCAAATTAAACTTACAATAAACTATTGCGTAAGCTATATATTTTTTATACCATATTTTTGAGTCATTTTTTATGCCTTTTGTTTTAGTAAAAGTATCTACAATTTAATAAATAAATAGATTACATTTAAATCTATGAAATTAAACTAAAAATAAGTAATTTTTTTAAATTTAGATCTTTAATACCTCATTTTTTAGGCAATATATAATATTATACATAATTTTGTTGCTTTGATTTAAAGATTTAGAAATCAAATTATGTTTACTATATTATGAGATTATAATTATGTTGATCATTTCATTTTATCCATTTTTACTTCAATAAAAATCTGAAATCAATAACATTTAAATGAAAGACAAAATCATACCCATATTTCTAAGGATCTATGTAGTGTACATCCATACCTCACACATCCCTCACCTAAGTATCATTGATCTTAAGAATATCTCTAAATATTTATTTTAACTCCATACACTTCCAAGTATATGTATGAACTCCTCATTTCCATTATTCTCATTCTTCATGATAATGTTTATTCTGACCCAATAAAATACTATTTTACCACACATTGGAATCTTGGAGATCTTTAAAAATAAAAATATTGCCATTTCATAGATTTTCCAATGCCATTCAACAACTATAAACTGCACTAAGTATGACGTTTATCCTATCAATCAATACTACATGGATGCCACATATCAATCAACATCCCACAAAAGAAAAAAGGTTGCCACATTTACTGATTTTCTTAAGCTATTTTTTTTTGGGATAATCAGCAAACAACTCTTCTTCCAGCAAAACCCCTAGCAGTAAAAAATTATCTATTCCATGCTCCTATACATGCAAAGTTTGTAAAATGGCAATAGAAGCATCGAGGAGAAGAAGTATGAGCACGAGATGGAGGATGAAATTCTTCTGCACTCTTCTTCCTCATCTGTGAGTTCATTTCCTTGACAAAATTCTCTAAAGGTTACCAAATTTATTCACACAGATGCTTGTATTTGATTTTTGGAGTGCGGTCGAGGTTCGAACCTGCTATTTTTTGTCAATTGTGTAAGATGGTAGGTCACCTATTTAGGTTTTCTGCTACCGGGAACCATTCAATGAAAGAGCATATCAACAACCCACAACAACTTCCATGAACGTATGCTTTACTCAAACCCCTTTCCTCCAGATATTTTAATAGAGATTTCTTATTTGTATGCCAAACGTCCACTGACAACATCATTGATGAGGAATGAATTTCAATTTAATAACAACTTTTCAGGAACAACTTCAAGACAATTAGCGGTTGGGGCATAAACGTACACATCGCCAATGGGCTCTACATAATTGTCCAATTCGTGACCAACGTTATCATTCATGGAATCCACATTCATGACTATAATCATGTTGGCAATGCCATGGGGAGAGACTTCCCCACCAACTATGGGTGGGGAACTACTTTTGACGGTGATGGGGTCTCTATTTTTGGCAAAAGTCACATTTTGGTGGACCATTGCTCACTGTCGAGATGCATCGATGACCTAATCAACGCCATAATGGGTTCCACTACTATTACCATTTCCAATAACATTTTTGCCCATCACAATGAGGTTCGATCCCCACCCCCTTCGAACAATCTTGTATTTGAAATAAATGTGTATATTGTTTATGACTAACATTTTAGATCAAACCCAATTATCCATCGTTCTGATCTAAAACAACAATTATAAAAAATATTCATAGTTATTTTTTAAAACAAATATTCTTGAAAACTTTATATCTTTAATATTTTCGATTATTTGATTAATTAACTTATTTATGATAAAATCTGTAGATATGGGTAAACAAATAATGTAGGGGATTTTGTTAGGGCACAATGATAACTACACACTAGATTCGAACATGCATGTGACCACTGCATTTAACCATTTTGGTGCAAGTCTTGTGTAGCAAATGCCAAGGTAAGAAGACACAGAAGTGCCACTATTTTTTCACTTTATAGGTCATGCACAACACAAGTTATTTTTATCAACAAGTGCTCTTTGCATGTATGCACCTATTTTTTGAACACCTGCTTTAATGCGACAACAAAACTATATATGCAAATTTGGTTTTCTAGATTCTTTCAATTTGGGATTGGCGAAAACGTGATGAGCTATGCTTTGAGATCTGCGATTTCTACATGTAAAACTGTATTGAGCTTAGGATTTTGGCAGCGATTACCTATACCAGATCAACTGTGTGTAGTTACAGTCAGATGTCAATCAACATGCATCGCGTGGCAGGAAAATTATACTACGAGCTATTATGGAAATGATGTTGTTGTCAATTGTTGGTGTTTCAATAGTAGAGTGACGTGGACAAATTACCAATTGTTTTGGCATCAATGTTGGTAGTTGAAGACTACGAACACATGTCAACATATGATAGGGGGGAAAAACTTTAATTTTTCGGATTATATGTGAGACGAATCTTTGGGATTTCACCCCAATAAAATCACCTCTGACGTAAAAAGTTGTTGAAATGTTGTAGAAAGAAATTTCTCCCGAATACTATAATTTTAGGTGAAGGTGATTAAATGAAGATTATAGCACATAAAAGAAAGTTAGAAGTAGCGCGCTAAATTGAGTTATGGCATCAATTGGAAATGAAAAAAGAGAAAAGACGGAACATTGACTAAAAAGCAGCATAGAGGTTGTTTCTTTTTATTATTATTACTAATTGAACGGCAAGGATTCCTTATACGCTACAAAGCAGCTATCGAACGTACGGCTGAGATAAGAGATTCCTTCGTCGCCCTCATTGAACGGCTGCGATTGCTTAAAAAATGTACGGCGTGTATAGTAAACACTTGACTGGGTCACGACAATGTAAGATAACCGTTAAAACACTTGACTGGACTCGATTCAACTCGGTCACGACAACGCAATGTAAGCTCAGTCGGTCGCCAATCGCGGAGCCTCTACTCAGTCGCGATTCACGCAGTCTCCATTTCCAAATTCTAAGAATAGTCAAATCTGAGGGCCTTCCCAATGCCTATTTATATTTTCGCTCTTCAAAGATTATACCCAACAAGTTTGCAAACATAGATTTCAATATCATTTATGAGATAAAAACAGAGGTTTTTTTATTTCCAAAACAATCAGATTATGGAATTATATCAATTAACCATTGGCGATTGGAAGGACGCTGGATATTATTTATCAGCAGGTAATCATAATTTTCATGGAAATGGAGAAACCAAAAGCTAAGAGCAACTTGGTAACATATGGAAAGTTATCCAGGGTGCCAACCATTGGAAAGGTTTGCTTGATCCCATTAACCCTCTTCTCAAAGCCGAGATTCTCAGATATGGTGACTTCGCACAGCAATGTTATGATTCTTTTGACAATTCTCAATCTCCGAAATACTATGGGAATTGTAAACGCAGCAAAAGCTCACTTTCACAGAGATTGGAATTGCTTAAGTGTGGGCGTGGGTATCAAGTCACCAAATATATATACGCCAATACCCGTGTTTTGAACTCCTTTTTCGTAGAGGATTCAAGTGACATTGGCGCTTGGATTGGATTTATTGCTGTTTGCACTGACCCAGATGAGATAAAGAGATTGGGAAGACGTGACATAGTTGTTGCCTGGAGAGGCACTGAAACTCCCCATGAATGAATGCAAAACCTCAAAGACATATTAGTTCCTGCTACCATATCTCAGGCTACAGCATGCTCTGACATCCAAACCAATATTTCAAAACCAGATGCTAGGGTAGAGAAGGGATTTCTCAAATGTTATACATCCACAGACGAGGACTCTGTTAGATGCAGGTTAAGTGCAAGAGAAATTGTAGTCGGTGAGATAACACGGTTATTGAATGAATACCAAGACGAACAACAAGATTTGAGCATAACATTCACCGGACACAGCTTGGGAGCTGCGTTGGCAACCCTGAGTGCGTATGATATCAAACAAATTATGAATGAAAATGGAATGAGCTCAATACCCGTGACAGTGTTTTCTTTTGCCTCTCCACGTGTGGGAAACCTGCCATTTGCCCAACATATGGAAGAGATTGGCGTCAAAGTTTTGCGTTTGGTAAACAAAAAGGACTTGGTTCCCAAAGTTCCCGGAGTTTTTGTAAACGAAAAAATGGGATGGCTCACTAAAATTCTGCAATGGCTGCCGTGGGCATATGTTCATGTGGGTGTAGAGATTACTTTAGACAGCAGCAGCTCGCCTGTGCTGAAGAAAACGTTTAATCCTGCAAGCTTCCACAACTTAGAGGTTTATTTACACCTAGTGGAAGGGTTTCAAGGGATGAAGAAGCTGCCTTTCAAATCATCAGGAAGAGACGCAGCCCTTGTTAACACGAATTCTGACTTATTAATTGAAAGTCTTCAAATCCCTCCCCACTGGTGGGTGCAGAGAAATAAAGAAGTGGTGAAACGTATAGATGGGATATTGGTGTACTCTCCGACAACTCCCACTGCTGTTCCCCTTCCTATTACTCTTCCTCATCCTCTTCTTGTTTTACACACCCAGCTCCAATCTCTCGTTGGATAATAGACACCTCTATTCTTGATTTAAGGGTTTATTCTCCTCCAATTTGTCATTTATTTCTTTTTTTTACTGATATATTTATTTGATTGCCATGAAATGAATCTAGATAATGTAAGACATTAAAATAATTTGGGTAGGATGTTGACCTGTATCGAACATTCAAATGTGAATGTCTTAGTCCAACGAAATGCTTATATCGTGTTGATCACGCTAATCATCTTTGTGGTAGCAATTGATTGAAGCAAAAAGATAGATAACAACCTTATTGTTAATTAAATCATTATACTAATAAACGCTCCTAACTGATAATGTGACAGCTTTTACAAATAACTATTGTGCATCAAACTTACTAATCTATCATCAATATTAATAGAAAAATGCATCATTCATAATGCATCATTCATATTATTCATATTATTGTATATCATATTAATTTATTATATATTATATATATCAAATTGATTTTATGGATTGTGAAAATTAAATAATTTTAATTAATTTTTTAATAATATAATATTTATACATAAATTTGTTTATAATTTTATAAGATAAATTTTAATTGTGTTGTTATAATTCAATTGATGAGAATAACAATTTATATTATCATAAAGATCAAATTTAATGATTTAATGATATTATTTACATTTTTAATCATAAAATAGAACCAACATCTTTTTAGAGATAACAAAATTTAAAATAATTCATCAAATACTTTCACGAATTATAATAAATATATATTCTCTCCAAACTTTCCTCTTACAATAACTCATATTAATATTTAAAGGATATTGTTAAATAACTATCATGAAAAAAATCGTGATAAACAGGGCTAATCATCAAATATACCCCCCTTAATTTTCCATCAACTAAAGTATTTTTATAGATTTACATCTGTTAAATTCTAATGATGTATGGATGCAATAACAATATACTAAAACAATATTAATATATAAAATTATTGTATTGAAAATATAATCTTCTGATTTGAGAAATGAGAAGAAGATATTTTTAAAATGTGTTTTGTTGGTGATCGATTAATCATTCCTATATTTAATATTTTTGTGTATTCATATATTATATTTCAAAATGTCAAACTCAATCCAACATAAGGTATAATCTCAATGTGAGCTATTAATCCATATAATGCAAAACATTCTCCTTTTTTAAATGGTTAAATTGTTGTATTGTTGCATCCATTTTCTTTAAAAATGAATGGAAAAAGAAGAAAAAACCATAATTTAATTTTTAACCTTCCAAGTTCAACATATAATAAGGAATATTAAATTTGAAAATTCAAATTCTAATTTATCTGTAATTATTGTGATAGATTGACTATTTATTTAATGCATATTCTCAACTATATATTTTAAACATTTTTCTTTTTAATCAATTTTAATACAATTATCTAAAATCCTAGAAATCAAACTATAACATTTATGATACCTGAATAATTCTATTTGTGAAGATAATTATATTTCCCATTGAGAAAATGACCATTTTACAGATAACAAATTAGCGTTCAAATTTCTCTCTTCATATATAGAAAAATGAAGGCAAGAAGAGTAAAGTAACAATTTTTTGAAAAGATGGACGTGTCTTTATTGGCTACCAAGTCACTATTTATATTATTATTTTCACCAATTCTTATTAATCTAAGTTGACTCTTAGAATAACAATAGGAATCTTAATGAACCTGAAAATTAACAAGACACATAAAATTACCAATAGGCCAAGATTCTGAACAATAATTTGTATTGATTCGTATTGAATGACTTGAAATAATTACAAACCCAAACCATAATTAAATAATCCTCAACTCAAAAATTAGATTTTACATGCAGAAAAAAAAACTAAAATCTAAAAAAATGTCTTTTTTTAGCAATCGCTATTTATAGTAAGTTTTGCATGCAAGCGTACATGGCTCTAAATTTTTTTTAAATATCCTAAATGCTAAAATTTGCCTATGGGATGAAATTAAACTAAATTTGACGTCTATTTCTAAAAATATTTAATTTATAAAAATAGAAAATTTCAAAAAATACTATTAAATGTTAATTTTGGACCCTCAAATGATCACATTTAGCCTCCAAAAAATATCAAAATCAAATCTAAGGGGATAGATCAAAATATTCTAAATGTTAAAATTACCCTATGGGATAAAATTCAACTGAATTTGATGTCTGATTCTAAAAATATACAATTTATGAAAGTAGAAAATTCTGAAGAAAATCATTAAACATTAATTTTGGACCTTCAAATGATCGTGTTTATCCTCAAAACAAATATCAAAATCAAATATAATGGGATAGAGCACCTTAGGGTAGAATTGAAATTTTTGACATGTTCATTTCGGCATGTAAAAGAGTTCAAATGGAGTTATGGGTCAAAGGTTATGGCCTCCGAAAGGCTCGCATATTTTCTCTGCATCATTCTCCTCTAGTTGAAAATAACACAGCTCCTACATGTTGGCCTGATTATACTACTACCATTTTTATTTATCAATCTTATTTAGATCCTATTATGTAATCCAGGTTTTTTCTTCTTGTTCCAATCTTTTCCACTACACCTAATACCTATTATAATTCCCTTGGCTTGTGCTCACTGTCTTCATATCCAAAACATACACTAATTTTCTTTCTTCCTCTTTGGAACTTGTTGCTCCCAATTTATTTATTTATCTTCATTACCTTCATCATCTTCTCCTAGGAATTCACATAAATATAAAACATTAAATATTGGATACATATAAAAAATTTGTAGTAAACTCACCTCATATGCATTGTCATTGATTTTATTCATAATTTTGCATGGTCTAATTTTCTTGTACTTCAAATTATTATATGTGCCTTTTGGAAATATTTCTTTCTTCAAGTACACAATTACCAACTCTCCTTCTTCAAATACCTTTGATCTTTTTTTGACATCTATTGTTGCTTTATATTTCTTATTACTTTGTTGTAACTTTCTTCTTACTCCTTGAAACTATTGCATACATTCTACAAATTCTTCTACATCATCATTAATTCAATCTATAATCGGTAATTGTACCAAATCTAAAATAACCATAAGATTTATCCCATAAACAATTTGAAATGGTAACTTTCTTGTTGATCTATTCACTGAACTATTATATACAAACTCAGCTTGTGGTAAATCCAAGTCCCATTTCATGGGCTTCTCTCTCACTATGCATCTCAACAAATTTCCTAAGATCATATTCATAACTTTTGTTTATCCATTTGTTTGTGGGTGACATGTACTACTGAATTATAGCTTGGTACCCATATTCTTCCCCAAAGTCCTCCAAAAATGATTTATAAATTTTGTGTCCCTATCTAAAGTAATAGTTTATGGAAAACCATAAAATCTCACAATATCCATAAAATATAATTTTTCAACTCTAGTGGCATCATTCATTTTCTTACATGTAATGAAATGAACCATTTTAGAAACTATCTATACAATAACAAAATTTGAATTATTACCTCTATGTGTGTTTGGTAATCCCAACACAAAATCCATACTCAAATCTATCTATATCCCTTTTGAAACTAGTAATGGCATGTAAAACCCAATATTTTGTGCATGTCCTTTAGCCACCTAACACATTTTGCACTTTGAAACATACTTTGTTACATCTCTCTTCATTTTTGGCCAAAAATAATTTTCCTCTACCAAAGCTATTGTCTCTATCTTACCAAAATACCCAACCAAACCACCACTATGTAATTATCTTATTATATTGTCTCATACAAACCCAACTAGAATGCATAATTATTTCCCTTTAAAGACATAACTTTTTTGCATAAGATACTCATCATGAATAGCATTTGTCTAACATGTTAATGGATTCTTTCACTTCTCAACTACCTTGCTAAATATGGATCAATATCATATAATTATTTAATAGCTTCAAATCTAGCTACTTCACTCACCATAGTAGTTAATAACTCTATCCTGTTAATCAATTCATTATCTACCTGATTCTATTTTCTTGTTTTATTATTCAACACAAAATAATACCCCTACAAGAAATAAACTCTCTTTGCATGCCTGCTATTCAACTTATTTTGTGTATTCACATACTTCGTAACCTCATGATTTATAAATATAAACTCATCTGGCACCAAGTAATTCCTCTAATGTCTTAATGCTTGTACAATTTCACAAAGTTCATCATCATAAGTAGAGTACTTTATTCTTACTTCATTCAATTTTTCACTAAAATATGCTATTAGCTTTCCTTCTTGACTCAACACAACACCAATTCCCATAAATGAAGCATCAAAATAAACTTTAAACACTTTGTTAAAATATGGTAATGCTAAAATTGGCCTTTTTATAATCTTATTTTTCAATAATTCAAAACTTACTATGGTTGCTCGATTCCATTCAAATTCTTTCCCTCTCATGCAATCTGTTATTGATGCCACAATACTACTAAAATTTTTAATAAATTTTCTATAAAATGTTGCTAAACAATCAAAACTTCTTACCTCTATAATGTTTTTTGGAATAGGCCACTCAACAATCACCTTTATCTTTTCTTCATGTATTTTCACACCATCTGCTAAAATTACAAATCCTAAAAATACCAAACTATTCTGCATAAACCTATACTTCTTCAAATTTTCATACAACTTCTCCTTTCTTAAAAAATCCATTACCATTCTCAAATGCTTTAAGTGTTCTTATTTAGTCTTAATGAATATCAAAATATCATCAGAATAAACAACTAAAAACTTACCAATATATTCTCATAGCACTGTATTCATCACCCTCATAAATGTGCTAGGTGTATTAGATAATTCAAATGGTATCACCATCCACTCATATAACCCATCCCTAGTATTGAAAGTAGTTTTCCACTCATCTCCTTCACAAATTTCAATTTGATAATAACCACTCCTTAGATCAATATTGATAAAATATTTTTCTCCTACAAGCACATCTATAATATCATCTAAATGAGGTATGGAAAACCCATACTTTATTGTAATTTTATTCATTGCTCTACTATCTACACACATTCTCCATCCTCGATCTTTCTTTGGAGTTAGCAAATTTGGTGTTACACAAGGACTCATACTCTCACTTATCACTTCCTTTCTTAGTAATTTAGTAACCTATTTATTTAATTCTATATGTTTTGTTAGAATCATCCTATAATTTGCTTGATTGGGGAGAGCTAATCCTAGAATCAAATCAATGTGATGTTGTATATCTCTCTTTGGTGATAAACCACTTGGTAACTCATCAGGCATAACATCTACATATTCTTTTAACACTCTTAATGCTTCTATTGGTATTGGCACCATTTATATATCTTCATTATTTACTACTAATGCATAACATCCACTTGCTACCTTCATCTCTTGGATAAATTCTTTAGTAGAGAGCATGTTTTCTATATTCTCTTCCTCCTTAAGAGGTAATAAAACTACCTTTGTATAACCTTTCCAAAAATTATACATCTTATTTACTCTATCATGAATTACTTTCCTATCAAATTACCATAGTCTTCCCAATAACACATGACATGCATCCATCAGAATAACATAATATTTAATCATTATAACTCTTTCTTATAAAAAAATTGATTAAGCACCTTTCATTTACTGTAGCTTCATACCCTTTTTTAAACCATGAAATTCGATAAATATTAGGATGCTTTTCACATTATAGATTTAGTTTCTCAATCATTTCTTTAAAAACCATATTTTCATAACTACCACCATCTATAATTACTTTGCAAGCCTTTCCACCCGAAGTACATCTTGTTCAAAAAATATTTGATCTTATACATGCATCACCACCTTCTTTATTCTACACTTGTTCCTTCCTTGGAGCGATCATGGTTCTTCTCATCATGAGATTCTCTCCAACATCTGCTAGTGCAACTTAAATATTTTGCTCTTCTATTTCAGCCTCAACTAGATTTACTCTTGGGTGATCTTTCCTCCTTTCTTGATCTTGATAGTGTGGACACTCAAACACTCTGTGCCCTTATTCTCCACATCTATAACATATATAAGATCTACGTTGATTCATAAATCATCCTCTTATACCACCATAACCTCATCCTCTCTAAAATCATCTTCCTGTTTGTTGGTATTGAAAGCCTTGTCTATTATCATATTGCCTTTTTTCACCACATGATGATTCACCTTTATATTTATTAAATCTACCTATGGTGGTATTAAACCCACCTTATCCCCTTATTGGAGGGAATCTACCTCTTTCTAGACCAGGAGATGTCCTTCTAAAATTCTATCCCTTTTGTTTCTCTTCTGCCTTCAAAGCTAATTGATAAGCCTCTTCCATGTTAAGTGGTCTATGCATGCTTAATTCATCTTGAATAGAAAATATCAAACCATTTATATATCTTGCATCCATTTTCTCTTTTGTTTTATTATGTTTCACTCATATGGAAAGATTATAAAATTCATCTATATACTCTTGTATATTGTGATCTTTTTGTCTCAAATTCTAAAATCTTCTATATATGGTTTGTGCATAATCCATGTGAAGAAATTTATCTCTCAACTTATTCTCCATATTTTCCACAAATTAATCTTTTCTTTACATTTTATCTATCTCTCTTTCTATATGTGATCCCACTAAATCATTACATGACCTTTTAATTTCATGCATGCAAATGTTACCTTCTTATCTTCTCTCATAGTCTTCTACTCAAAGAACTTCCCATGTTATTCATCCAATCTATCAGTTCCTCTATTTCTAAATTTTATCTATAATATAAAACATCAACCTTGATTCCTTTATTTCTTTCTTATAAATCTTGAACCATCATCTCTTCCATTGATGGTGGTTGCTCTTATTCTTCATCTTCTTAGTGAACTTCTTCATCATGATATGTGTCTTCCTCATCACCACCTTATTTTCTCTACTGATTGGTAATAACCTCTATTAATTATTGAGCTTACATTTTTATCTTTTATATAGTCTGATTCATTTGTAAAATACCTACTCATCCTCTTGACATTATTTACTCTTCCAAGATTCACACCTACTATGACACTAGATAATGAACCCAAAAACTAACAAGACAAATAAAATTACCAATAAGCCAAGATTATAAATAATAAATTGTATTGATTCATATTGAATAACTTAAAATAATAAAATACCCAAACCATGTTTAAATAAGCCTCAACTCAAAAATTAGAGTTTACATACAAAAATTAAAAAAAACTAAAATCTAAAAAAAACATTTATTTTTAGTAGCCACTATTTATAGTAAGTTTTACATGCAAGTATGTGTGGCTCTAAAAATTTCTCTAAATATCCTAAATGATAAAATTAGCCTATGGGATAAAATTCAACTCAAGTTGACATTTAGTTCTAAAAATATATAATTTTTACAAATAGAAAATTCTTGAAAATATCATTAAATGTTAATTTTAAAACCTCAAATGATCACGTTTAGCCTCAAAAAACATGAAAAAAAAATCTAAGGGGATAGAGCACCTTAGTATAGAATTAAACTTTTATATATGGCATTTTTAACACGTGAAAGATGTCAAACAAATTTAAGGTTCAAAATTTATGGCCTCTTAAAGGATGGCCTATTTTTTCTGCCTCAAATCTATTATTAGATATAAGTAGAAATCATTTTACAATGTTTGGTATAAATTGTCAATAAACTACTATTTTTCCCAGTTATAGTTAATTAATGAATAATTGGTCTCCAATTTAACCAATCATGTGGATTTATTTCATTTGTGTTAATGATAGTCCCTTTCATAATAGCATGGACATGAGTGACATTTACCATGGAAAATGGGAATGAAAGGTGTCTTGTTATTATGCAAGTAAATATAATAAACATAGTTAGAGCATATTGATTTTGCTATAAACTATGGATGGATGGTAAGTAATGGACATTACAAAAATATATATTATTTTAGTCTTTTTTTTTATTATTCCTTCAAAAACATTCAAAAAAAATTCATTATGTGAATGACTTAACAAACCATTGATAATGTTGTTGATCACTTTAAAACTACTATTTTCCACTGCTAATTGCTTTGCTGCTACTATTAATAGGTAAGTATTTTATGCTCTTTGTAAATGGATTTGATTAAAATCTATTACAATTGATTTAGTCAAAAATTATTGAACTATAAATTAGCAAGATTTGTCTTTTTTTTTATTATTCCTTCAAAAACATTCAAAAACAATTCATTATGTGAATGACTTAACAAACCATTGATAATGTTGTTGATCACTTTAAAACTACTATTTTCCACTACTAATTGCTTTGTTGCTACTATTAATAGGTAAGTATTTTATGCTCTTTGTAAATGGATTTGATTAAAATCTATTACAATTGATTTAGTCAAAAATTATTGAACTATAAATTAGCAAGATTTGACTACCTATTCAAACTACAACTCTTTATAGTTATTTATTATCTTTGGATCATTCTACAAGAATATATATATATATATATATATATATATATATATATATATATATATATATATATATATATGGAATTGAATTTATTCACAAATGATAAAAAAATAAATACTAATTACTAATTTGTAATACGTAAATGCAATATGGGAGCTTTAGAATGATTGGCTAAGCTCAACACAAGACCCAAAATTTCATTAATTAGACTACACACTGGTGGTATCAACTAGATAGAGGCTGAGATTAAGGAAGTCATCCAAATATTCTTTTCAAGACATAAAATAAAGAAATTCCTTATTAGATTACACCTAAAAATCCTATGAAAGCTTTAGAAGTCCCTCTAAAACTTGTCTATGTGTAACTTTATAATATATTATGTACTAATCAACCCAAAAAATTAGCCTAAATCTCTAGATAGCTTGAGCCTAAGTGAAACTATAGCAGGATTATTGAAAAAATGGCCCTTTAGGCTTGCTTTGGTGATTCATGTGAGTATGGTCGATCAGGGAAATTTATTTTTGTGTAGTAAAACTCAACATTGAAGCTAAATCTTTCAAAACAATATCATGCATAATGAAATGAAAAATAAAACATAAAAATTACAAATATGTTACAATAATATAGTTTTTTTTTTTTTTTTTTTTTTTTTAAAAAAAAATAAGTTACAATAGTATATTTAAAACATCAATAAGGTAAAGGCTTTAATAGTTGACCATAATTTTAAAAAATAAGCATTGGGTTTTTTTTAAATTGTACATAACATTACACAAAATTTATGAAGCAAAAAAATTGTTGTATTAAATTTGAAGAAAAATAATACCACTCGGCCAAGAAAAAAATTATTCTCTAATCTTTGTGTTGAAAACTTAAAATTATTCTTTTTCTATTTTTTCCTTTTCTTTTAGTAATGATTTGTTTAGGGTTTTGAATTGAGAATAGTAGAAAATATAAATGTTGGCATTGCTAAAAAGGATGAAAGACTTTGCAAAGTACATGTTTTTTTAAACGTCTCTTAAACCTAATCGAACTAATTCCATGATATACATTTTTTTGTGGGAACATCACTCAAATGCATTCCAAATAATTCTATAATATGAGTTTTTTTTCTAGGAAAATCTAAGGTGAGCACCTCTCATGGTGAAGGTAGGTCACCCATATTGCTAAAGACACATGTTGCAAAGGATAATAGTGACACTTAAATTTAATTTCTTCTAGGTGTTAGCGATGATTATTTAATACAAATACAGGCTTACCAATGTGTTTTTTGTTTAAATTAGTTTGTGTATTTTTCTTGTCCATACACGTTAAATTATGGAATTAAATTTCAGCATTGGGATCTTCTTTAACTAATAGGTGCACCGAAATTGACAGCCATCTGAATAATCTAGAACTATGTTTTGTCCATGCATGCCCATTATAATAAAAATGACTAAGTTTATAGCTAGAAGCATAATATGATTTTATTATTATATTTATGGATAATTCCCTAAAAAAATTCTCTATCATGGTGCAAAATGATAGTGTAATAGTATAATATATGGGAAACCATTCTATTATAAACATTTATCAATATTTAAATAGATAATAAAGTAAATTTTGACAAATAAAACAATTCTTGTGGTTTGATAAGCATTTAAAATTGAGTGGATGTATTTATTCCATTAAACCCTTAGCCTATGTTCATGAGTTTTGAAATGTAGTTAGCAGTTGGTAGATAAAATACCTCAAATATTTAGAGCTTCCAAATAACACATATATTGAATAGTTATTTTCCAAATGGAAACATAAATTAGGAATGATCCTATTGCATAGATTTCAATTTCATTTATGAGAATATTTTAACTTGTTGAGTTTTGGTGCTAACCCTAATTCTAGAGTAAATCAACATGAGTTATGTGTCTTGACAAGTCCAAGTATGGATACCATGCTTCTATCTTCATAGATTGGATGCATGATAATCCAACAACCCATATGAATACAAAGAACTCATTTCAATACACCAATGTAGTGGGCTACTAATAAAGTCTCATCTCTAAGACCACACCAACATAAAATGTGACCATTCTCAAAATCTCATAGATTATTTCATGACATTGGAACCACAAATATCAATACAAAATTACCATTTCAATATAATAGGGAAATGGGATACTAGTAAAGGCTCATCTAATAGTTTTCTAGGCATACATACATAACCCTTTTCTACAAACCACATATATTTGTAACTCTTTACATTCTATGGACCCATTCTAATACAATAAGGCAAGAAGCTCAAAATCTAGGCAAATAATAAATAAATACACAGAGACTTTGAGACAATATAATTTTACAACTAATGTATACATGTTGATAATTTTTAAATGTAGATAATTAAAAACACGTAAAATCAATAAAGTGTATATATATATATATATATATATATATATATATATATATATATATATGACCAATATTAAATTTATCTGGATAAGGAATGCATTTTTAAATTTTTTTCAATGTGAAATTTCAAATATAAATTTATTTTACATTTCAAAACATAAATTGCAGTACATAGCATAAGTGTCAATATTATATTGATTCGTAAGGATTGAAATATTAATAAAAAGTTATTAAAATGTTGTAGTAAAAGGTAATTTCATCAAAATGCGACAATTTTAGTGGAGGGTGATTAAATGAGGGTTATAACACATGGGAAGAGGTTGGAAATAGAATGCCAAACTAAGTTATGGTGTTACTTGGAAATGAAAAATGACAAAAGACAGAACATTGAAAAAAAAGTAGCAGAGACATCAAAGAAATAGGTTCAAAAAAGTAGTACATATAGTAAGCCTTTTGTCAATCCTCATTTAAAGGGATCAATACAATATTGTCTCTATGATGATCTTATATTTGGTTCCTTACTGTATTGATAGTCATCTGACCATCATAGGTCCGCTTTTTGCCAATTATCATAGGACAGTGTGTCTCATCCATCTCAATATCTATGACTTCAAAGTCACCATGCAGGCTGAGCTCTATGACTTCAATCTCCACATATTTCAATCGAACAATTGGTTCAATGCACCCATAATCTATAAGACTCAGTGTAATCAGGTTGTAACATAACTCAGGGTGGCCAATAGTGACCCATGTTGATTGAGGGATCATATTGATAGCTCTGACAACATAAAACACTATGTTGGTTACCTCGTACCCTATTATTTCAATGTCCATTCTTGAATAAATATACCACTACTTTTTGGTTTTGACATGCCATATAATTTGATGTACTCATTTTTAACATTTTTGTACACACTCTATTGGACTATGAAACAAATTGTTGATGTTTTATGAGACGTCCTCATCCTACACTGTACTAAGGAGCTTTATCAAGTCTGTCAAGATAGTGAAAACACCATCTTATTGCATGATGTGTATTATCTACCCATATATTTGTGCATTTATGGCTAAAACATCATCTTCAGTGGTCTCTTGTTGCTAAATCATTTTTATAATCTAAATTGCTTCACACATTAACCCTTTCTTTGTGATGGCTTCTGGATACTTGTTTGGCTGTGCTTCCCTGACCCTGTGGTCTTGTGGCAATTCAAAAGGGGGTAATCCATGATTTTCATGTTGCTGATGAGTGATGGCTTATAAGAACGCACCCTCTCAGGTTTGTGTGGTTACCATATTTACGTTTCTTATAACCTTGTCCTCTCACTTCTTTTCCAAAATTGGACAATCTTATGTATCATGTTATTTATAAACACTACAATAGGCATAGTAAGATTGGCATTACAGATTCATTAGGAAATTTATTTGTACATGGTTGAACATGTTGCACAAATAGCATTGAATTGGGGATCATGGTCCATTTCCTCTACCTCCTTACTTTCCTCCTCATTAACCTCCCCTAGTTCTTCCACAACATCCTCCTCTATTCATTTGGAAACCCCAGTTATTAAAATATTGAATATTTGATGGGAGGGGGACTTGGAATTGAAAATTTTTATATGAATCGGTGAAGGGAAAAAGACCTAACCAAACACAAAAATAATATAATGAAATGTTTTGAATAAACCAACATGCGAGAATGAAGATAAAATGATCTTTTTATATAAAATTTTCATTTACAAAGTTTTTAAAACAAGATGGTAAGTTTTTATGTTTATTTTTGAATTATATTTCCCTTTTACATGTATGATGTGGGCATCCCTTACTACCTAAGAATTAAACTTACCATCTTTCCTTATCAACATGTCTGATTACTAATTTCACAATTTAAATAAATAAGATCTAAATTTATCAAATTAAACTTACAATAAACTATTGCCTAAGCTTTAGATTTTTTATACCATATTTCTGAGTCATTTTTTATGCCTTTCATTTTACTAAAAGTATCTACAATTTAATAAATAAATAGATTACATTTAAATCTATGAAATTAAACTAAAAATAAGTAATTTTTTAAAATTTAGATCTTTAATACCTCATTTTTTAGGCAATATATAATATTATACATAATTTTGTTCCTTTGATTTAAAGATTTGGAAATCAAATTATGTTTACTATATTATGATATTATAATTGTGTTGATCATTCCATTTTATCCATTTTTACTTCAATAAAAATCTGAAATCAATCACATTTAAGTGAAAGACAAAATCATACCCATATTTCTAAGGATCTATGTAGTGTACATCCATACCTCACACATCCCTCACCTAAGTAACATTGATCTTAAGAATATCTCTAAATATTTATTTTAACTCCATCCACCTCCAAGTATATGTATGAACTCCTCATTTTCCATTATTCTCATTCTTCATGATAATATTTATTTCGACCCAATAAAATACTATTTTACCACACATTGGAATCTTGGATAGCTTTAAAAATAAAAATATTGCCATTTCATAGATTTTCCAATGCCGTTCAACAACTATAAATTGCACTAAGTATGACGTTTGTCCTATCAATCCATACTACATGGATGCCACATATCGATCAACATCCCACAAAAGAAAAAAGGTTGCCACATTTACTGATTTTCTTAAGCTATTTCTTTTGGGATAATCAGCAAACAACTCTTCATCTAGTGAAACCCCTAGCAGTAAAAAATTATCTATTCCATGCTCCTATACATGCAAAGTTTGTAAAATGGCAATAGAAGCATCGAGGAGAAGAAGTATGAGCACGAGATGGAGGACACAATTATTCTACACTCTTCTTCCTCATCTGTGAGTTCATTTCCTTGACAAAATTCTCTAAAGATTACCATATTTATTCACACAGATGCTTCTATTTGATTTTTGGAGTGCGGTCAAGGTTTGAACCTACTATTTTTTGTCAATTGTGTAAGATGGCAGGTCACCTATTTAGGTTTTTTACTACCGAGAACCATTCAATAAAAGAGCATATCAATAGCCCAAAACAACTTCCATGAAGGAATGCTTACTCAAACCCCTTTCCTCTTGATATTTTAATAGAGATTTCTTATTTGTATGCCAAATGCCTACTGACAACATCATTGATGAGGAATGGATTTCATTTTAATAACAACTTTTTAGGAACAACTTCTACACAATTAGTGATTGAGGCATCACTGTACACATCGCCAATGGGCCCTACATAATTTTCTAATACGTGACCAATGTTATCATTCATGGAATCCACATTCATGACTATAATCATGTTGGCAATGCCATGGGGAGAGACTTTATCATAATTATATTATGTACAATGGCTTGCATTATGTGCATTGTTACTATTTAAATTATAACTCAAATTTATCATTTAAATAATGATCACATAGTCAATTTGTAATTATGTGGCCTTTATTCCCTTCTTACAATTATATTTTTAATGGCCATGAAATATCTCTATATTACCTTGTGGTCACAAGAATAAAAATCTACACTAAACATGTAATGCTTTCATTATATTAATTTACACATGGAATAAGGTGTCAATTGTTCATATGAAATATATGGCATCTAACCATATTTGTATAAGGTGAGTAACATCACCAATCTCACCCTTAAGGTCTATTTCTCACTACATGGTTATCCTCTACTAGAGTTCTTTCTTTTGCCATATCAACTAAGATACCACCCTAATGGATAATATCCAAACCCTTAACAACTTATCTCATCATGGTCATCTCACTAAAAACTAATCTAAGTAAAAACATTAAAACAAAGTTTAAAATTATGTCAAAAATAATCTATTTTTCTCATTTCACTCAAAAGGCCAACACACAATCACATTAATAGTTAAGGGTTAACACATTAGATTTATTAGACATATTTGAGAAATTGTTAAGCTAATTATTGTGGGTTGAAAAAAGAAATCTAATGAAACTTAGTATATTTTATTATTTATTTTAACTTGTTGAGTTTTGGTGCTAATCCTAATCCTAGAGTCAATCAACATGTGTTATGTGTCTTGACAAGTCCAAATATTGATACCATACTTCTATCTTCATAGATTGGATGCATGATATTCCAACGACCCATATGAATACAAAGAACTCATTTCAATAACCAATGTAATGGGCTACTATTAAATTCTCATCTCCAAGACCACACCAACATAAAATGTAACCATTCTTAGAATCTCATAGATTATTTCATGACATTATAACCACCAATATCAATACAAAATGACAATTTAAAAATAATAGGGCAATGGGATACTAGTAAAGGCTCATCTCATAGTTTTCTATGCATACATACATAACCCTTTTCTACAAACCACACATATTTGTAACTCTTTACTTTGTATAGACCCATACTAATACAAGAAGGCAAGAAGCTCATAATCTAGGTGAATAATAAATAAATGCACAGAGGCTTTGAGACAATATAATTTTATGATTAATAGATACTTATGGATAATTTTTAAATGTAGATAGTTAAAAACATGTCAAATTCATCAAGTAATATAGTTAAAATCATGTTAAATTAAACAATACACAAACACACACACACACACACACACACACACACACACACACACACACACACACACACACACACACACACACACACACACACACACACACACACACACACACGATTACTGTTAAGGTGTGGAGCTAAAAGCTTTACCAGATGAGCGGATACTGAAGTTACTGGATTTACACAGTCGTTGACGACGGCAAGGAGTCGACCAGTAACTGTTAACGTCGGTCATGTGCAGGCAAACAAGGACCAACATCAGTCACCTGTGCATCTAGAAAGTCTATTTTCGTGGATGGAATAGATTGTTTACATGATAAGTTTAGCTGTTAGTTGTAAGTCCGCATTTTTATTTTTGGCAGTACTATTTTGAGCCTTTGATTAGGACATGTATCTAATGGTTGTTAATGCATAGCTCATGATCCCTAATCTTATATAATAGGGATAGAGCTTCATAGCTTGTGTATGTGTAAGAAAGAACAGTACAAGACATATTGTATATGTGTGTATCAATCTAGGTTGTTGGAATTGATTGTAAACTCTTGAGGGAAAGAGATCTGTACATCTGAGAGGTGTGAGAAGAAAGTGTGATTTTTCTTCATTGTATTTTCTTCTGGAAGAGTTTAATACAAGTTTTCAAGGTGGTTTCTTGTATCTCTTATTCTTTGCTATTTTTGATTCTAGTTACTTATTGTTCTAGTTTAATTTCGTGTTTAATTGCTTACATAAAAGTAATCAAGTTTGTTGGTTGATCCCCAACAAGTGGTATCAGAGCTCAGGTTGACTAACAGGTGTTTCAGATCTTGTTAGTGTTTGTTGATTATAGGTCACTCACAGGGGCTTTTGTTTCAGTGGGAGAAGTAATGGTAGAAAAAAATAAACTGAGAATGAAGAACTTTAATGGCAAGAATTACCAATTATGGAGAATGTAGATAGAAGATTATCTATATCAGAAAGATCTATACTTACCGTTGGGTGGGGTTGATAGAAATCCCATAGATATGGAAGATGAAGAATGGGAAGTTCTTGATAGAAAGGCTCTTAGATCTATAAGATTGAGTCTGGCATTTACTGTGATTTTTAACTTGTCACAAGCAAAGACAACGGTAGAGTTAATGACTACTTTAGCAAATTTATATGAAAAGACCGCAGCTTCAAATAAGGTATATCTTATGAAGCAGTTATTTAATTTGCAAATACAGGAAGGTGGATCTATATCTAATCATCTTAATGATTTTCATGGAATTGTAAATCAATTAAATTCAGTTACAATAGTTTTTGATGATGAAATTAAAGCTCTCTTAATTTTATGCTCTTTACCTGAAAGTTGGCATAGTTTGGTAATGGCAGTTAGTAATACTGCATCTGCTACAAATATCTTGAAAGTAGATGATGTTGTTAGTGTAATCTTGAATGAAGAGACTCACAGGAAAAGCACAGGGGAAACATCAGGTAATGCTTTAAGTATTGAAAGCAGGAGAAGGCAAAGAGAGAAGAGAAAGCAAGGGAGATCAAGGTCTAAGTCAAAGATGAGCAATAGATCCAAATCTAGAAATGGAAAAAGGAAAATAACCTACTAGAATTGTGGAAAAAGAGGACATGCAAAGAAAGATTGTTGGTTGAAGGTTAATGAAGAGAATTAGCATGAAGGTAATGAAGAAGCAAAAGTTGTAAGTATTATTGCACAAGATGCTCTTTCACTTTCTTTGCATAATAAAATAGAATCTTGGGTTTTAGATTCTGGGGCCTCTTTCCATGCTACCCCAAATAGAGAATTTTTCAATGATTATGTCTAGGGAGATTTTGGAAAAGTCTATTTAGGGGATGATGAGCCTTGTAAAATTGTTGGCAAAGGAAAAGTGCAGCTGGAATTGCAAAATGGCAACACATGGGTGTTGAAGGGTGTCATGCATGTCCCAGCCCTAAAGCAGAATCTGATTTCTATAGGAAAATTGGGTGATGAGGGTTGTACAATAACTCTCACAGCTGAATCTTGGAAAGTTACCAAGGGTGCACTTGTATTAGTCAGAGGTAAGAGAGTAGGTACTCTCTATTTATGTAATTGTATTACTGATTATTCTCCTTCTGTATTATCTACTTCAGATATGGATGCAAAGTTGTGGTACTGTAGGCTCGGCCACATGAGTGAGAAGGGAATGAAAATTCTTAAGTCAAAAGGTAAGATTTTAGATTTGAAAAGCATAGATCTAGATTTCTGTGAGCATTGTGTTTTTGAAAAACAGAAGAGAGTAAGTTTTATCAAAACTAGGTCAATAAAGAGGAAGCACAAGTTGGACCTTGTTCACACAAACATGTGGGGACCAGCTTAGGTAGCTTCTATTGGAGGATCATAGTATTATGTTACTTTCATTGATGATGCTACAAGAAAGGTATGGGTCTATTGTATAAAGAAAAAATTTGATGTTTTTGACACATTTAAGATTTGGAAAGCTTTAGTTGAGAACGAAATAGGTAGGAGATTGAAGTGCCTTAGATCTGACAATGGTGGTGAGTTCTAAAGCTATAAGTTCAACTGGTATTATTATATGAATGGAATATGCAGGCAAAGGATGGTTTCAAGGACACCTTAGCAAAATGGAGTTGCTGAAAGGATGAATAGAACAATATTGGAGTGTGCACGGAGTATGAGGTTGCATGCTAGTTTGCCCTTATAGTTTTGGGCAAAAGCTGTAGACACTACAATTTACCTGATTAATAGAGGACCCTCTAATGCTCTAGATGGTGGAATTCTAGAAGAGGCTTGGATAAGTAAAAACGTAGATCTTTCATTTCTCAGAGTTTTTGGTTCTAAAGCTTTTGTGCACATTGATAAAGAAAATAGAAAGAAGCTGGATGTTAAGTCTATGAGGTGCACATTTATTGGTTATGGCTCTGAATATTTTAGATTCTGGTTTTGAAATCTAGGAACTAACAAAATAATTAGGAGTCATGATGTTGTTTTCAATGAAAAAGTGATGTATAGTGATCATCTCAAGAAGCTGAAGAATTCTGAGCAGGGCCATGAAGATTTAGATGAGGTGACGATCCAAAATGAGCTCACGGAGAAGAATAATAATAGACAAGAAAACACAGAGACTGACATCGGTCAGGCAAGAACCGACATCGGTAATAGAGGAATTGATGTTGATCAGACAGTGACCGACGTCAGTGAGGAAGGAACCAGTGTCGGTCATGTGGAACTAATGTCGGTCAATTATAGGCATGGAGGTGACTAAGGTCGGTCACTATTAGAGAATTTGGGCAGACAACAAGTAGAAAATGAGTCTCAGATGCCCATCAGGAGGTCAGCAAGGGTAAGTAAACCTCCAATTCGATATTCCACTTCATTATTCTACTTATTGCTCACTGATAGTGGAGAACTAGAGAGTTTTGATGAAGCAATGCAGGTAGAAACCCAGAGATAGTGGGAGCTTGGCATGAGTGACGAGATTGATTCCTTGAAAGAGAACCAAACGTGGAATTTGGTTGAGTTGCCAGTGGAAAAGAGAGCACTGAAAAACAAATAGGTTTACAGGTTAAAGGAAGGTGAGAATGTTCAGATGAGATATAAGGCCAGGTTGGTAGTGAAAGGATTTGCACAGAAACCAGGTATTGATTTTGGTGAAATTTTTTCTCCTGTAGTAAAAATGACTTCTATTCGGACTGTATTGTCTTTAGTTGCTATTGAGGATTTGCATCTTGAGCAGCTTGATGTTAAGATAGCCTTTCTTCATGGAGATTTGGATGAAGAAATATATATGGATCAGCCAGAAGGATTTGAGGTCAAAGGTAAGGAGAAGCTTGTGTGCAGGTTGAAGAAGAGCTTATATGGTCTTAAGCAAGCTCCTAGACAATGGTATTTGAGATTTGACAGGTTTATGACTGAGCATGGCTATAGTAGATGTCAATCTGATCATTGTGTTTATTTTAAGAGATTGGATAATGGTAGATATATTATCCTATTGTTGTATATAGATGATATGCTGGTTGGAGGTTCACACATGTAGGATATTTCTGAGCTTAAGTTAAAATTAGCTCACACATTTGCCATGAAGGATTTGGGAGTAGCAAAGAAAATCCTTGGCATGAGTATTAGGAGAGACAGGAAAAATCATAGGTTGATTTTGTCTCAAGAGGATTATGTGAACAAGGTGTTGGAGAGGTTCAATATGTAGGATGTAAAACTGGTGAGTACACCTATGGCTGGACACTTCAAGTTGAGCAAAGAACAGTGTCCTAATTCACATGATGAGATAGAGTACATGAGTAGAGTTCCATATGCTTCCATAGTTGGGAGCTTAATGTATGCGATTGTATGTACTAGATTGGATATTGCCCAAGCAATGGGAGTTGTCAGTAAGTATATGGCCAATCCAGGGAAGGAACACTGGAAAGTAGTCCAGTGGATTCTCAGATATCTGAGAGGGACTAGCAATAGGCATTTATGCTTTGGTGGGTCAAACACTTCTCTACATGGATATGTAGATGTGGATATGGCAGGTGACTTAGTTAGCAAGAGGAACACCATGGGATATGTTTTCACTGTTGGTGGAATGGTGGTTAGCTGGATTTCAAAGTTGTAGAAGGTTGTTGCCTTGTCTACTACAGAGACAGAATACATTGCAGTCACAGAGGCTAGCAAAGAGATGATATGGATGACACAGTTCATGGAAGAGTTGGGAAAGGAGCAAGAGAGTTGTATATTATACAATGACAGTCAAAGTGCAATTCATTTGGCTAAGAATTCAGCCTTTCATTCAAGAATGAAACATATACAGCTTAGGTACCACTTCATTAGACAGGTATTGGAGGATGGTGAGTTGAAGATGGAAAAGATCCATATAAATAAGAACCCTATTGATATGTTAACCAAGCCGATAACAAAGGAGAAGTTGAATCTTCATTCAACTTTTTTTGGTCTTCAAGATTGAGTTTGAAGATGGAGAAGCTAGAAGATGTTGATGTACAGGTACTAGTGCAGCTATTTATCTCCAAGTGGGAGATTGTTAAGGTGTGGAGTTAAAAGCTTCACTAGATGAGCAAATGCTAAAGTTGTTGGATTTACACAGTCACCGACGATGGCAAGGAGTCAACCAGTAGCTACCGACTTCGGTCATTTATCGGCCAACATTGGTCATGTGCATGCAAATAGACTGATGTCGGTCACCTGTGCATCCAGAAAATCTATTTTCATGGATGGAATAGATTGTTTGCATGATAAGTTTAGCTGTTAGTTGTAAGTCCACATTTCTATTTTTGGTAGGAATATTTTGAGCCTTTTATTAGGAGGTGTATCTAATGGTTGTTAATGAATAGCTCATGATCCCTAATCTTATATAATAGGGATAGATATTCATAGCTTGTGTAAGTGTAAGAAAGAATAGTACAAGACATATTGTATATGTGTGTATCAATCCAGGTTGTTGGAATTGATTGTAAACTCTTGAGGAAAAGAGATCTGTACATCTGAGAGGTGTGAGAAGAAAGTGTGATTTTTCTTCATTGTATTTCCTTCTGAAAGAGTTTAATACAAGTTTTTAGGGTGGTTTCTTGTATCTCTTATTCTTTGCTATTTCTGATTCTAGTTACTTATTATTCTGGTTTAATTTCATGTTTAATTGCTTACATAAAAGTAATCAAGTTTGTTGGTTGATCCCCAACAATGACATGACCAATATTAAATTTATTTTGATAAGTAATGTATTTTTAAATTATTTTCAATGTGAAATTTTAAATATAAATTTATTTTACATTTCAAAACATAAATTTTAGTACATAACATAAGTGTTAATGTTATATTGATTCGTCAGGATTGAAATATTAATAAAAAGTTATTGAAGTGTTGTAGTAAAAGGAAATTTCATCTGAATGCTACAATTTTAGCGGAGGATGATTAAACAAGAGTTATAAAACATGGGAAGAGGTTGGAAATAACATGCCAAATTGAGTTATGGTGTTACTTAGAAATGAAAAATGATAAAAGGCAGAACATTGAATAAAAAGTAGAAGAGACATCAAAGAAATAGGTTCAAAAAAGTAGTAATTATAGTAGGCATTTTTTCCATCCTCATTTAAATGGATCACTATAATATTTTATTTATGATGAGATTATAATTGGTTCCTTAATGTATTGATGGTCCTCTAACCATCATAGGCCCACTTTTTGCCAATTAGCATAGGATAGTGTGTCTCATCTGTCTCAATATCTATGACTTCAAAGTCACCATGCAGGTTGAGTTTTACAACTTTGATCTCCACATCTTTCAATTGACCAATTGGTTCAATGCACCCATAATTTACAAGGCTCAGTGTAATTAGGTTGTAACTTAACACAAGTCAGGCAATAGTGACACATGTTGATTGAGGGATCATATTGATAGTGCTGACAAAATCAAACAATGCATTGGTTACCCCATACCCTGTTGTTTTAATGCCCATTCTTGAATCAATATACCATCACTTTTTGGTTTTGACATACCTTATCATTTGATCTACTCATTGTTAACATTTTTTTACACACTCTAGTGGATTATGAAATAAATTTTTGATGTTTTATGAGACATCCTCATCCTGCACTATACTAAGGAGCTTTATCAAGTCTGTCAAGGTAGTGAAAACACCATCTTATTGCATGATGCGTATTATCTACCCATATATTTATGCATTTGTGGCTACAACATCATCTTTAGTGATCTCTTATTGCTAAATCATTTTTAGAATCTGCGTTGCTTCACACATTAACCCTTTCTTTGTGATGGGTTATGGATACTTGTCTAGCTATGCTTTCCTATTCCTCTAGTCTTGTGGCAATTTAATAGGGGATAATCCATGATCTACATGTTGTCGATGTGTGATGGCTTATAATAATACACCCTCCTAGGTTTTTGCGGTTACCATATTTATGTTTCCTATAACCTTGTCCTCTCATTTGTTTTCCAACACTAGACAATCTTATGTATCATGGTTTTTATAAACACTACAATAGGCATAGTAATATTGGAATTACAAATTCATAGGGAAATTTATTTGTACATGGTTGAACTTACCACATAAATAGCATTGAATTGGGGGGTCATGGTCCATTTCCTCTACCTCCTTACTTTCCTCCTCATTAACTTCCCCTAGTTCCTCCATGATATCCTCCTCTATTCATTTGGATACCCTAGTTACCAAAATATTGAATAGTTTCGGGGAGGAGGACTTTGAATTGAAAATTTTTATATGAATCGGTGAAGGTAAAAATACCTAACCAAACACACACAAAAAATAAGGAAATGTTTTGAACAAACCAACATGAAAGAATAATGATAAAGTGATCTTTTTATATAAAATTTGCATTTACAAAGTTTTTAAAACTAGAGGGTAAGTTTTTTATTTTCATTTTTGAAGTATATTTCCATTTTACATGTATGATGTGGGCATCCCCTGCTACCTGAGAATCAAACCTACCAACTTTCCCTATCAACTTGTCAGATTGCCAATTTTACAATTTAAATAAATAAGATCTAAATTTATCAGTTTAAACTTATAATAAGCTATTGCCTAAGATTTATATTTTTTATACCATATTTTTGCATCATTTTTTATGCCCTTCATTTTAGTAAAAGTATCTACAATTTAATAAATAAATAGATTACATTTAAATCTATGAAATTAAACTAAAAATAAGTAATTTCTTAAAATTTAGATTTTTAATACCTCATTTTTTACGCAATATATAATATTGTACATAATTTGGTTGCTTTGATTTAAAGATTTACAAATCAGATTATGTTTATTATATTATGATATTTTAATTGTGTTGATCATTCCATTTTACCCATTTTTACTTCAATAAAAATCTGAAATCAATAACATTTAAGTGAAAGACAAAATCATACCCATATTGTTAAGGATCTATGTAGTGTACATCCATACCTCACACATCCCCCACCTAAGTAATATTGATCTTATGAATATCTCTAAATATTTATTTTAACTTCATACACCTCCAAGTATATGTATGAAGTCCTCAATTTCCATTATTCTCATTCTTCATGATAATATTTATTCCAAACCAATAAAATACTATATTACCACACATTGGACTTTTGGATGACTTTAAAAATAATAATATTACCATTTCATCGATTTTCCAATGCCACTCAACAACTATAAATTGCGTTAAGTATGACATCTATCTTGCCAATCCATACTACATGGATGCCTCATATTGATCAATATCCCACAAAAGAGAAAAGGTCACCACATTTACTGATTTTCTTAAGATATTTTCTTTGGGATAATCAGCAAACAACTCTTCTTCCAGCGAAACCCCTAGCAGTAGCAAATTATCTAATCCATTCTCCTATACTTGTTGTTGAGACATGGACCAGCTAGGACTCAAACCTAGGACCTCTCATATGTTGTTGGAGTGCTCTACCATTGAGCTACTGGTGCCTCTTAGACCAGTCCATCTTCGGTTTGAGTGTGGCTTAACACCAACATCCCCCCTTAAGCCACACCTCTCATGTGTTTGGGGCTCCTAGCCTAGGCTTGGTTCTGATACCATGTTGAGACATGGACCGGATAGGACTCAAACCTAGGACCTTCCATATGCTGTTGGAGTGCTCTACCACTGAGCTACTAGTCCCTCTTGGACCAATCCATCTTCGGTCTGAGTGTGGCTTAACACCAACACTTGCAAAGTCTATAAAATGGCAGCAGAGGCACCGAGGAGAAGAAGTATCAGCATGAGATGGAGGATGAAATTCTCCTGCACTCTTCTTCCTCATCTGCAACTTCATTTCCATGACAAAATTCTCTAAAGGTTGCTAGATTTATTCATACAGATGCTTCTATTTGATTTTTGGTGTGCGATCGAGGTTCGAACCTACTATTTTTTGTCAATTGTGTAAGATGGCAGGTCACCTATTTAGGTTCTCTGCTACTAGGAACAATTCAATGAAAGAACATATCAACAATGCACAACAACTTCCATGAATGTATGCTTACTCAAACCCCTTTCCTCTTGGAATGGATTTCAGTTTAATAACAACTTCTCAGGAACAACTTCAAGATAATTGGCAGTCAGGGCATCAATGTCCACATCGCCAATGGGCTCTACATAATTGTCCAATACGTGACCAATGTTATCATTCATGGAATCCACATTCATGACTATAATCATGTTGGAAACGCCATGGGGAGAGACTTCCCAATGCACTATGGGTGGGGAACTACTTTTGATGGTGATGAGATCTCTATTTTTGCCAAAAGTCACATTCAGGTGGACCATTGCTCACTGTCAAGATGCATCAATGACCTAATCAATGCCATAATGGATTCCATTACAATTACCATTTCCAATAACATTTTTGCCCATTACCAATAAAAAAACATTTTTGACCCCCTTCAAACAATCTTGTATTTTTTGAAATAAATGTGTATATTTCTTATGACCAACATTTTAGATCAAATCCAGTTATCCATCATTCTGATCCAAAATGACAGTCATAAAAAATATTCATAGATATTTTTTAAAAAAATTATTCTTAAAAACCTTATATCTTTAATGTTCTCGATTACTTGATTAATTGACTTATTTATGATAACATCTGTAGATATGGGTAAACAAATAATCCAGGGAATTTTGTTAGGGCACAATGATAACTACACACTAGATTCGAACATGCAGATGACCACTGCATTTAACCATTTTGGTGCAAGTCTTGTGTAGCAAATGCCAAGGTAAGAAGATACAGAATTGCCACTATTTTGTCACTTTATAGGTCAAGCACAACACAAGTTATTCTTATCAACATGTTCTCTTTACGTGTATGCACCTATTTTTTGAACCGCTGATTCAATGCGACAGCAAAACTATATATGCAAATTTGGTTTTTTAGATTCTTTAAATTTGGGATTGGCAAAAATGTGATGAGCTATGCTTTGAGATCTGTCATTTTTACATGAAAAATTGTATTGAGCTAAGGATTTTGGCAGCTATTACCTATACTAAATCAACTGTGTGTAGTTACAGTCAAATGTCAATCAACGTGCATCGCGTGGCAGGAAAACTATACTATGAGCTATTAAGGAAATGATGTTGTTGTCACTTGTTGGTGTTTCAATAGTAGAGTGATGTGGACAAATTACCAGTTGTTTTGACATTAACATTGGTAGTTGAAGACTACAAACACACGTCAGCATATGACAGAGAGGAAAAACTTAAATTTTTTGGGTTATGTATGAGACGAATCTTTGGAGTTTCACCCCAATAAAAAAACCTCTGACGTAAAAAGTTGTCAAAATGTTGTAGTAGAAGGAAATTTCTCCCAAATATTATAATTTTAGGTGAAGGTGATTAAACGAGGATTATAACACATAAGAGAAGGTTGGAAATAGTGCGCTAAAATGAGTTATGACATCAATTGGAAATGAAAAAAAGAGAAAAGATGGAACATTAAATAAAAAATAGCATAGACATGCCAAAGAAATAGGATCAGAGAGGTGGTTTCTTTTTATTATTATTATTATTATTATTATTATTATTATTATTATTATTATTATTATTATTAATTGAACGACAAGGATTCCTTATACGCTACAAAGCAGCTATCGAACGTACAGCTGAGATAACCGTTAAAACGCTTGACTGGGTCATGACAATGTAAGCTCATTGAACGACTGTGATTGCATAAAAAAGTACAGTGTGTATAGTAAACACTTGACTGGGTCACGACCAGGGGTTAAATTTGACCCTCGTTTAAACCTTTTTTACATTTTTAAACGTAAAATATTGGCAATTTTTTTTAACGTAACATAGGATCGGCAAATTTTTTAAAGGCCTGTCATATTGACGTTCAAAAAAAAACACCCAATTTAAGTTTTTATTAAAGGCTGCCTATATGCCCTTGAGGTTGAATGATGGATTGGTGGTCAACCATCTGACATTTTAAATTTTTTTCCCTAGCTACCAATTGGCAATTAGGCTCCCAGCACAATAGACATTAAATCAGCAAAGTTGCCAAGGATCAATTCAAATTTACAACAGTCTTACCACTCTACTCCCTACTCCCCATAACATTAAATCTTGTAGATTTATTAGAAGAGTACCATAGCACGCCAAAGTTTTTAAATCTTCACCGAATCACCATCTAAATTCACCTAATCTCCTTTTCACTTTGCCCAATCCACACGCTGTAAATTTATCAACATTTATTTCTTTGTAGGAGTCTTGGAAGGTGGGAAATTGGGAATGGGATTCGAGAATCATTGAAAAATAAATTCATTACAAGTGCTCTCTGAACCCTGAAGACAAAATTATCATATGATTTCAAACCCACGCTGGCATGCGGAGAAGGGGAAAGTGGAAACATATGCATAATTGCATTACCATGTGGTGCAGGCAAAACTGTTAGCTTGTAAATTGTAATTTGTAATGCATTATTTTTGGAGTTGTATCACGACCCAGGGAGAGAGAAGTAAGGAGAGAAGGAGAAGATAGGCATGCTGGAATAAGAGAGAAGCATATGGGAGACGTATAGAGGGAGCGAGGAAAATTGGTGAAGGAGACATTGGAGGAGATGGTCGACATAGGAGATCAGGGAGAAGAGAAGAAATGTTGTTGGAGAAGGAGGTAAACACAGAAAGGAAATAATGTGGCGGTGGTATGAAGGGGAAGAAACTAAAGGAGAGGTCGACGGTTAGGGAGTAGGTCATTGGAGTTAACAATGGGTAGGAGATGGTAGTTGTAGCAGGAATCGATGAAGGAAAAACCTATGTGATCTATAGGGAAGGTGGATGAAGTAAGGGAGATGGAGAACAAGATAGTTGGAAGGAAGGAGGAGCTAAGGAAACAGAGGTCAATGGCAAGGTAGAAGAAGATGATTGTATGAAGATGCATAAGAAAAGAGATTGAATTGGGCATTAAGGAGAAGAGTTAGGTGGAATACTGGGAAGTTTAAGACGTCACATGAGGAGGAAAGATAGATGTTAGAAGAGAGGTAAAGATCAAGAAAAGATGGATATCGCTCTTCTTTAATATAACCAAGATTGCAAGAGGTAAGTAGCTAAAAAGCCATTATTTGTTTTAATTTATAGTTGTAAACAAATCCCAGAAAATATAAGTTTATACCCTGAGGAGCCACGAATTAACTAAAACCCTTTATTTAATTGATGCTTGGCACAAGTGCGAAAAATAACTATAGTTTTTTTGGTATTCAAATTTAGAGATTTGGAGGTTTTGTTGTTAAGATTACTTTTTTAATAATGCTTTCTCCAATCAAAATTTAGGGACTCTATACTAAACTCAATAGATTATTTTGTTATGGGTGGAGTAAGTTTAATTTAATGCTATATGTTTTTCACCTCGTGTTGTTAAGAAATTTAGTAGCTTTTTTAGCATAGTAATTTCATGGATTTTTATTTATTTTTTATGTTGAGAAATTTTAAAAGATACTTTAAGAATTATATGTAAATAAGTGATTTATATTTTTACCAGTTATAAAATATTAAAAAAAAATCATTCATACTAACCTATAAAAAACTTTCTTAAATTATTGAAAAAAAATCTTAAATTATTGAAGGAAATTTTCAGCCCCAACTATTTTAGGGAATTATTTGTTGAATTGAAATTTTGAGGCTCCTATTTTAATAGAAAAGATTCATTTTATTCCTATACATTATTAAAACTCCATTAGACCAATCTCACATTGAAAATAGGAACACGCACCCTTTCAATGATAGAGCATCCTCAAAGTAATGTGTGTAGTCATAGTGAATGTTCTTTCTCTGCAATATAGGCAATAAAAACAAGCTTTAAATGGTTTCTATACAAAATTAGGAAAGTCAAAAATAAAAAATGAACGTCACATGCAAGATGACATTAGTTTGAAAACCGTCACAAAAACATTTCTTGATGGGTAAGGGTGACCGTCAAATTTAACCCCTGGTCACGACAATGTAAGATAACCGTTAAAACACTTGACTGGACTCGATTCGACTCGGTCAGGACAACGCAATGTAAGCTCAGTTGGTCGCCAATCGCGGAGCCTCTACTCAGTCGCGATTCACAAGAATAGTCAAATATGAGGGCCTTCCCAATGCCTATTTATATTTTCGCTCTTCAAAGATTATACCCAACAAATTTACAAACATAGACTTCAATATCATCTACGACATAAAAACAGAGGTTTTTTTCTTCCAAAACAATCAGAATATGGCATTATATCAATTCGCCATTGGCAATTGGAAGGACGCTGGATATTATTTATAAGCAGGCAATCATAATTTTCATGGATATGGAGAAACCAAAAGCCAATAGCAACTTGGTAACATATGGAGAGATATCCAGGGTGCCAACTATTGGAAAGGTTTGCTTGATCCCATTAAACCTCTTCTCAAAGCCGAGATTCTCAGATATGGTGACTTCGCACAGCAATGTTATGATTCTTTTGACAATTCTCAATCTTCGAAATGCTATGGGAAGTGTAAACGCAGCAAAAGCTCACTTTCACAGAGATTGGAATTGCTTAAATGTGGGCGTGGGTATCAAGTCACCAAATATATATACGCCAATACCCGTGTTTTGAACTCCTTTTTCGTAGAGGATTCAAGTGACATTGGCGTTTGGATTGGATTTATTGCTGTTTGCACTGACCCAGATGAGATAAAGAGATTAGGAAGACGTGACATAGTTGTTGCCTGGAGAGGCACTGAAACTCCCCATGAATGGATGCAAAACCTCAAAGACATATTAGTCCCTGCTACCACATCTCAGGCTACAGCATGCTCTGACATCCAAACCAATATTTCAAAACCAGATGCTAGGGTAGATAAGGGATTTCTCAAATGTTATACATCCACAGACGAGGACTCTGTTAGATGCGGGTTAAGTGCAGGAGAAATTGTAGTCGGTGACATAACACGGTTATTGAATGAATACCAAGACGAACAAGAAGATTTGAGCATAACATTCACCTGACACAGCTTGGGAGCTGCGTTGGCAACCCTGAGTGCGTATGATATCAAACAAATTATGAATGAAAATGGAATGAGCTCAATACCCGTGACAGTGTTTTCTTTTGCCTCTCCACGTGTGGGAAACCTGCCATTTACCCAACATATGGAAGAGATTGGCGTCAAAGTTTTGCGTCTGGTAAACAAAAAGGACTTGGTTCCCAAAGTTCCCGGAGTTTTTTTAAACGAGAAAATGGGATGGCTCACTAAAATTCTGCAATGGCTGCCGTGGGCATATGTTCATGTGGGTGTAGAGATTACTTTAGACAGCAGCAGCTCGCCTGTGCTGAAGAAAACGTTTAATCCGGCAAGCTTCCACAACTTAGAGGTTTATTTACACCTAGTGGATGGGTTTCAAGGGATGAAGAAGCTGCCATTCAAATCTTCAGGAAGAGACGCAGCCCTTGTTAACAAGAACTCTGACTTATTAATTGAAAGTCTTCAAATCCCTCCCCACTGGTGGGTGCAGAGAAATAAAGAAGTGGTGAAACGTATAGATGGGATATTGGTGTACTCTCGGACAACTCCCACTGCTGTTCCCCTTCCTATTACTCTTCCTCATCGTTCTTCCGGTTTTAAACACCCAGCTCCAATCTCTCGTTGAATAATAGACACCTCTATTCTGGATTTAAAGGTTTATTCTCCTCCAATTTGTCATTTATTTCTTTTTTTAACTGATATATTTATTTGATTGCCATGAAATGAATCTAGATAATGTAAGACATTAGAATAATTTGGGTAGGATGTTGACCTGTATCGAACATTCAAATGCGATAATGTGTTACTGCGAATGTCTTAGTCCAACGAAATGCTTATATCGTGTTGATCACGCTAATCATCTTTGTGGCAGCAATTGATTGAAGCAAAAAGATAGATAACAACCTTATTGTTAATTAAATCATTATATTAATAAATGTTCTTAACTGATAAAACGTGGAGAAACAAAAACGTGACAGCAACCCCATTTTTAATTTAAACCGCAACGCCCAGATAATGTGATCAGTCCTATTACCAGGCAAAAATTTACTTTGAAATTACCGTATATGCGAAAATGAATATTTGTGAAGTTAAACGGTTTCGAAGAAGTTTAATATTTTAAAACTTTATTAACAAATAGATTTTAACAAATAGATTTTATTTAATCTTTTAGAACTTTATTATCAAATAGAGTTTATAATTTAAAATTATTGATTAATCAATAAAGATAATTTATTTATTTTTAAATGTAAATAATTATTTTCCTTAAAAATTGTATTGAATGAAGTATAATATTTTACGTATACTTTATAAACTCTAAAAAATTATATTAATTATATATATATTTTTAAATTTATATTAATAATGGTATTACAATTTATGTTTTAGTTTAATTAAAAGTTTTAATTTTTGTAAATATAGTTGTTTTGTTTTTTTTTTTTTTTTTTTTTGGATATTAAATATAATATGGTATTAGGTTTTTAAATACTTGTATATTTAATATTTCAAAATTTGTTAAAATAGTATTTAAGTGTGTATTGGATTTTAGTTTTTATTATTTTAAGTTCTTTATAATATATTATAATTAATTAATGTGTTTTTTAAATGTATGCTTAGATTTATTTTTTCATGTAAATCTAGGTGAGTTGCACGGTGATGATGAGGGGCAATGACAAGGTATGTTAGGTGATATCATACACTAAAGCCCATATAAAAAATAATATTATTTGGGTCTCTTAAGATTGTGGTGGTAGAGGATGGATTTAGGGTTACACATGACTAATTTAGGGTTTGTTGGGCCAGCACCAACATTGGACGCATAACCTAAATTATAAATCCATGCTTCTTGGTGTTGGCCCTAAGGGTTTTTATTGCCAGTATTTGAGGCTTGAGGTAAATTCATTTGCAGGTATTTTTCTTTTTCATTTTGCATGTTTTTATTTATTAGTCAGTTTTAATATGTATTTGTTTCGAGTATGAAATTTTATTTTTATTACTTGACACCTGTGTTGAAGTCTGGAACTAATGTACTTAAAAGGCCTCAAACCCATTGAATCTAATTTGTAGAAATATTTTTTGTCATACTAAATCATGTTCATGAAATGTATTAAATTTAAAGATTTTTGGGTGAAATGATATCATACAAGTGGTTTATTTGCATCATAATAGGAGTGTGCATCAGTATATCATGAGCACATGGCAGAAAACAACACCTTATATTAGTGATGATTCTTATATTCATTTTAAAAGGTCATTGTCTAATTTTTTAATAAAGACCAGATAATACAAGTCTACTATTTGGGTACTCCAATTTATTATTTTCCTAAGTTAGGTTATTGAACTTCATATTCTTGTTAATTTATTATTATTACATCAATAATATCAATAATGTTAGATGTAGAATCCATTAATGTCTAGGGGAACTATTTTTATCTATCCTTCGGCTTTTCTTGCACCATGGGGGTAATTGCTAGTATAATTGGAGTGATTCCTTGTAGATATGGAAAGGGTTATTTATGAAATGAGAGGATTTCAAATCATCTCAAATTATAGCATGTTTTCTATTTTTATATCTATGTTTTTTTTCAGAATTATGTGCTACCTAAAAAATCAGCCCTCTAGATACCTTCTTGGAAGGGATAACTAAGGTTGTAATTTAAATTTTTGAAGGAATTTATTTTATATAGCCAATATGTTTTCTATCTAATATCCAACCCCATAAAATATTTTTCTAGGTAATTAGAGAAAATAAACTAAAGTAACATTTTTTTTTGTAGGAATACCAAATTGGTAGCATGAAATAAATAAAGATATCAAGGTTAAATAAACATAATTGTTAATTTATTTTGATCTATTACCATAATCCATGTAGATATACCTTTGATTTATTGATTCAAATGTACAAGGCAATGCAATCATTAGTAAGTGGACTAGAAATGATATCACACTTGACCCCTAACCATAAGTCACAGTGCTTCTTTTTAAAATCAGAATCTTTCATGACCCGTAACCATAGGTCACAGTGCTTCTTTTTAGAATTAGAATCCTTCATGACCCATAACCATAGGTCACAATGATCCGTCGTCCCTTCTAACCCCTAACCATAAGTCATTCATTACATTTGTTTCTCGATCTTAACAAAAAAATCTCTTGTCCTATATTTGAGTCTTAAAATTTTTATAACTAAATATAACAAGTTGTCAAATGCATAAATGACCCATACAGATTTATAGGGGAAGGAACCAAATACAAACTATAATAACAAATGTTATTTCTTATTAGAGTTTGTTTTGTTTAATAATAAATAAAAAATAATTTCAAAACTCACACAAACTAAATAAAACACTAATTAAATTAAAAAAACACAAATATTATTTATCTTATATCTTTTACATCTTTTAGGTGGTTTCATATTTTGACACTTGTTAAAATTTAAAATAAAAATAAAACACTTATTTTCATACATATTAAATTGAACTCAAATTTTTATTAGTACCTTCCCCTCATGTATTATTATTTTCACCAATTCTTATTAATCAAATTTGACTCTTGGACTAACAATAGGATATTAATGAACCCAAAAACTAACAAGACAAATAAAATTACCAATAGGTTAAGATTCTGAACAATAAATTGTATTGATTTATATTCAATGACTTGAAATAATTATAAACCCAAACCATTACTAAATAATCCTCAACTCAAAAATTAGAGTTTACATGAAAAAAAAAAACTAAAATCTAAAAGAACATGTATATTTTTAGTAGCCATTATTTATAGTAAGTTTTGCATGCAAGCATGCACAACTGTAAAATTTTTCCTAAATATCCTATATTTTAAAATTAGCCTATGGGATTAAATTCAATTGAATTTGATGTCTAGTTATAAAAATATTCAATTTCTAAAAATGGAAAATTCCCCAAAAAACCATTAAATGTTAATTTTGGACCCTCAAATGATCACGTTTAGCCTTCAAAAAATATCAAAATCAAATCTAAGGGGATAGACCTAATTATTTTAAATGTTAAAATTAGCCTATGGGATGAAATTCAACTAAATTTGACGTTTAATTCTAAAAATCAACAATTTATTAAAATAGAAAATTCTTGAAAGAATCATTGAATGTTAAATTTGGACCCTCAAATGATCACGTTTGGCCTCAGAAAAATATCAAAATCAAATATAAGGAGATAAAACACCATAGGGTAAAATCAAAATTTTCAATATGATCATTTTGGCATGTAAAAGAGCTCAAATGGAGTTATGGGTCAAAGGTTATGGCCTCCAAAAGGTTGGCCTATTTTTTCTGCATTATTTTCCTCTGGTTAAAAATAACTCAGCTCCTATGAGTTGCCTTGATTATACTATTACCATTTTTATTTGTCAAACTTATTCAACTCCTATTATGTAATCCAAGTGTTTTCTTCTTACTGTAATCCTTCCCACTACACCAAATACCTATTATAATTTCCTTACATTGTGCTCTATCTTCATATCCAAAACTTGTACTATTTTTTCTTTCTTTTTCTTTGCAACTTATTTCTCCCAATTTATTTATTTATCTTCGTCACCTTCATCATCTTTTCCTTTGAATTCATATAACTATAAAACATTAAATATCATAGATATATCAAAGTTCTATGGTAAACTCACCTCATATGCATTTTTATTGATTTTCTTCACAATTCTACATGGTCTAATTTTCTTGTACTTCAAATTATTGTATGTGCCTTTTGGAAATATCTATTTCCTCAAGTAAACCATTACTAACTCTCCTTCTTCAATTACCTTTGATCTTCTTCTAACATCTACTGTTGCTTTATATTTCTTGTCACTTTCTTTCAAATTTCTTCTTACTCCTTCTAACTATTGCATATATTCTACAAACTCTTCTACATCATGACTAAATCGATTTAAAATCGATAATTATACCAAATCTAAAATACCAATAGGATTTTTCCCATAAATTTTTTGAAATGGTGACTTTCTTTTTGATCTATTCACTGAACTATTATATACAAAATCAGCTTGTGGTAAAGTCAAGTCCCATTTCTTGGGCTTCTCTCTCATTATGCATCTCAATAAATTTCTTAAGATCCTATTCACAAATTCTATTTTCCATCTTTTTTTGTGTGATATGCACTACTGAATTATAGCTTAGTACCCATCTTCTTCCACAAAGTCCTCCAAAAATGATTTAAAATTTGTGTGTCCCTATTTGAAGTAATAGTTTTTGGAACACCATACAATCTCACAATATCCCTAAAAAATAATTTTGTAACTCTAGTGGCATCATTGGTTTTTTACATGAAATGAAATGAACTATTTTAGAAAATCTATCTTCAATAACAAATATTGAATCATTAACTCTCTATGTGTTTGGAAATTCCAACACAAAATCCATACTCAAATCTATACATAATGCTTTTGAAACTGGTAATGGTATGTAAAGCCTAGTATTTTGTGCATGTCCTTAGCCACCTAACTAAATTCTACACTTTGAAACATACCTTGTCACATCTCTCTTCATTATTTTCCAAAAATAATTTTCCTCTACCAAAGCTATTGTCTCTATCTTACCAAAATGTCCAGCCAAACCACCACTATGTAATTATCTTATTATATTGTCTCATACAGACCCAAATGGAATGCACAATTGTTTCCCTTTAAACAGATAACCTTTTTGTATAAGATACTCATCATGAATAATATTTGTTCTACCTGTTAATGAATTCCTACACTTCTTAACTACCTTACTAAAATATGGATTAGTATCATATAATTATTTAATAGCTTCACATCTAACTACTTCACTCACCATAGTAGTTAATAACTCTATCCTCTTGCTCAATGCATTAGATACATGATTCTATTTTTTTTATTTATTCTTCAACACAAAATAATACCCCTGTAAGAAAGAAACCCACTATTCAACTTCTTTTTTGTATTCACATACTTCAAAGCTTCATGATCTGTAAACAGTATAAACTCCTCTAGCACCAAGTAATGCCTCCAATGTCTTAATGATTATACAATTGTATAATGTTCAACATCATAAGTAGAATATTTTATTCTTACCTCATTCAATTTATCACTGAAGTATGCCCTTGGTTTTTCTTCTTGACTCAATACAACACTAATTCCCACAAATGAAGCATCACAATAAACTTTAAATACTTTGTTAAAATCTGGTAATGCTAAAATTGGATTTTATATAATATTCTTCTTCAAAAATTCAAAAGCCTACTATGGCTGCTCTAGTCCATGCAAATTTCTTCCCTCCCATTCAATCTATTATTGGTGCCACAATACTACTAAAAATTTTAACAAAATTTCTATAAAATGTTGCTAAACCATCGAAACTGTCAGAAATCTAGAACAACAAATAGCTTTGATTCCACTTGTTAGGATTAGGAGCAAAATTGATTACCTTGTAGAAGCAACTAAGCACAAAATTTAATCAAAAGTAACAAGAAATCAGAAACAACACAAAATTTGAGAGATAATACAATCTTGTATTCAACTCATCCAGAAGGAAATACAATAAAAAGATTACACTCTTCCAACACCTCTTGGGCGTACCAGTAACTCTCCCTCAAGATTTCTTTCTCTCACAACCAATTACAACCACAACTCAAACACAAAGTTGTACCCTCCACCAGTTAGTAACAATACTACCAGTCAAACAAGTACTCAAAGTACTCCAAGTAGATCTCCCTTGATCTTGCAATAACCTGCAAATCAAATGATCTTACTTACCATGTAGATCTCCCCTGATCTTGCTATACCGCAGATCAACCTGGTTTTGCACACCTGCAAACCTAGATCTTACAATTGAAAGGATCTCTTCCTTGTCCTTGATTACAATACAGCCCCATGGGTCTATTATATAGATCCCATGCAAACAATAATTAGACTTCTAATTACAATAATTAGAAATGCAGAATCAAGACTAAAATTAGTATTTTACATGGAAACAAACTGTCCATCTAAAATAAGACTAGTTCTGAAAGTGCATGCAAATGCATGCACACACAGGCTACCAACGTCGATTCCTGTCTGACCAATGTCGACAGACCTATAATCGATGTCATTTATTGTGAACACTAAAGATGACTGATGTCGGTTGATTAGATTGATGTCAATTGCTCTGCAACTCAGCAACCTCCTCCATTTGCATCGATGAAGCTTTTAGCTCCACAACCTAACAATCTCCCACTTGGAGATAAATAGTTGCATCTGTACCTGTACATCATCTAATTTTGTTTCCTGGCTTGTATCCCTCTTCAAGTTTAACCTTGAAGACCAACCACCACATATCTTGTGGTGTTACTCCTGTGATCCAAGTAACCTGCCATATCTGAATCTACATACACATGTAGAGAAGTCCCTAACACTGCATAACATGTTAACCTATTGTTGGTCCCTCTCAAATACCTGAGAATCCACTAAACTACTTTCCAGTGCTCCTTTCTCAGATTGGCCACAAACTTGCTGACAGCACTCACTACTTGGGCAATATCAGGTCTAGTACATACCATGCACTTAACCTCATCATGTGAATTGGGACACTATTTTGTGAACTGTCCATCCATAGGTGTGCTAATCAGTTCTGCATCCTGCATCTTGAACCTCACCACTACCTTATTCACACAATCATCCTGAGACAAAATCAACCTATGATCTTTCCTGTCTCTAGGAATACTCATGCCAAAGAATTTTGCTGCTACTAAATTCTTCATGACATACCTCTGAACTAACTTTACCTTTAGCTCAGCAACTCCCTTCATGTGTGACCCTACAACAAGCATACACACAACATACAGTAACAGAATAATGTAGCTAATATTATTCAACTTTGTAAAGGAAACACAATGGTTACATTGACATTGACTAAAGCCATGCTTTGTCATACACTTTTCAAACCTCTATTGTCTTGCAGCCTACTCAAGACCATATACCCTGGCCTTTCGTCTCACGTCTCCATTCTCTCTCTTCTTTAACCTGGGAATCCATTCATCTTTTAGTGCTTTCTTTTTGACTGGAAACTCTACCAAATCTTTCATTTGGTTCTCATCCAAGGAATCAACTTCCTCATTCATGCCATGCTCCCACTGTTTCTTAGATTCTACCTGCTCTACTTCATTAAAACTTCCTGGTTCTTGACCATCAGTGAGCAACAAGTAGTCTAAAAAAGGGGAATAATGAATTTGAATCTTACTTACCCTTTCAGTCCTCCTCATGGGCATTTGAGGCTCCTTGACATCTTGATGTCTACCTAAAATCCATTTTCTAGTCGACCCTGGTTTGCACCCGATCAATGTTGATTCCACTTGATCGCCAACGCTGGTTCCCTAACCGACGTCAGTGTCCACTTGGTCATCAACGTCAGTTCCCTGACTGATGTCGGTCTCCACCTACTCAACACCACTGAGTCTATTATGCACATGACCGACGTCGATACCTGCTTGTTCGACGTCAGTTCCACCTGACTGATGTCGGTAACTGTGTTTACCTGTGAGTGATGAATTTTTACTCACCAGCTTACCTTGGATCATAACCTTGTCCAAACTTCCCTAATCAAAATTATTTAGCCCCTTGAGTTGATCTCTGTCTGTCATCTCCTCCTTGAAAACCAAGGCTTTCCTATTCTTCTCAAAAACATCAGATTTCCTCTTTGTGCAATAGACCTGATCCTTTCTTGTAGCATGAGTTTCAAGAAACCTCACTTTCTTCTGTTGCTTACAGAAATCTTGATCTATGCTTACTGAATCTGAACTCTTACCTTTTGACTCAAGAACATGCATCCCCTTCTTATTCATGTGACCAAGCCTATGGAGCCACATCTTTGCATCTACATTTGAAGTAGATAAACCAAAAGGAGAATCAGTAATACAAGTAGATAGATAAAGAGTACCTACTTTCTTAACTCTTGCTAAAACAAGTGCACCCTTGGAAACCTTCCAAGAATCCACTGTGAGAGTTACTATGCATCCCTCATCAACCAACTTTCTAACAGAAATCAAGTTCCACTTCAGGACTGGGACATGCATGACCTCCTTCAACACCAATGTGTTGCTCATCTACAATTTCAGCTGCACTTTCCCTTTGCCAACCATTTGACAAGGCTTACCATCCCCTAAATAAATCTCTCCAAAGTCTCCTTGGACATATTCATGAAAAAATTCTCTCTTTGGGGTTGCATGGAAAGAGGCACTAGAATCTAAAACTCAAGATTCCACTTTATCCAAGGAACATACAAGAGCATCCTATGCAATAATATCTGCAACATCTGCTTCTTCATTTCTTTCATGTTGATATTCAACCAACTTGCAATTTTTCTTTATGTGCCCTACCTTTCCACAATTCCAGCAGATTATTCTGCCATACCTGGATTTGGATCTCCTTCTTAGCTTTGACCTTGATTTCCCTTGCTCGATCTTTTCTCTTTGCCTTCCCCTACTTGTGCTTTTCCTTCAAATTTCTTTATTCAATATTACACTAACAACATCATCAACTTTCAAGATATTTGAAGCATACGCAGTATTACTAACTGCCATTACCAAACTATCCCAACTTTCAAGTAATGAGCATAAGATTAAGAGAGACTTAATTTCATCATCAAAAGTAATATTGACTGAAACTAACTGATTTACTAATCCATGGAAATCACTAAGATGACTGTGTATTGATCCACCATCCAACATTTGCAAATTAAATAATTGCTTCATAAGAAATACCTTATTCGAAGCTGAGAGTTTTTCATATAAATTTGCCAAAGATTCCATTAACTCTATCATTGTCTTAGCCTGTGATAAGTTGAAAATCACAGACAATGCCAGGCTCAACCTTATAGATCCCAGAGCCTTCCGATCAAGAACCTTCCATTCTTCATCTTTCATATCCATGGGCTTGCTTACAACCCCACCCAATGTTAAGTATAGATCTTTTTGATACAGATAATATTCTATTTACATCTTTTATAATTGATAATTCTTGCCATTGAATTTCTCCATTCTTAGCTTACTTTCTTCTGCCACTGCTTTACTCCTACTCAATCAAAAACCCCTGAGAGTGACCTGTAATCAAACACAAACCTACTCCAAACCAGGCTCAGATGAACCTACAACCCCGCTCTGATACCACTTGTTAGGATCTAGAACAAACACAGCTCTGATACCACTTGTTAGGAATCTAGAACAACAAACAGCTCTGATACCACTTGTTAGAATTAGGATCATAATTGATTACCTTGTAAAAGCAACTAAACATGGAATTTAACTAAAAGTAACAAGTAACTAGAAATCAGAAATAACACAAAATTTGAGAGACAATACAATCTTGTATTCAACTCATCCAGAAGAAAATACATTAAAGAGATTACACTCTTCCAACACTTTTTGAGTGTACCAGTAACTCTCCCTCAAGATTTATTTCTCTCACAACCAATTAAAACCACAACTCAAACAAAGAGTTGTACCCTCCACCAGTCAGTAACAATACTGCCAATCAAATAAGTACTCAAAGTACTCCAAGTAGATCTCCCTTGATCTTGCAATAACCTGCAAATCAAACGATCTTACTTACCATGTAGATCTCCCCTGATCTTGCTATATCGTAGATCAACCTGGTTTTGCACACCTGCAAACCTAGATCTTAAAATCAAAAGGATCTCTTCCTTGTCCTTGATTACAATACAACTCCATGGGTCTATTATATAGATCCCATGCAAACAATAATTAGACTTTTTATTACAATAATTAGAAATACAGACTCAAGACTAAAATTAGTCTTTTACATGCAAACAAAATGTTTGTCTAAAATAAGACCAATTTTGGAAGTGCATGCATACATAGGCTGCCGACATCGGTTCCTATCTGACCGATTTTGGCTGACCCATAACCGATTTCAGTTATTGTGAACATTGAAGATGATCGATGTCGATTGATCAGACCGATGTCAGTTGCTCTGCAACTTAGCAACCTCCTCCATTTGCATCAGTGAAGCTTTTAGCTCCACAACCTAATAGAAACTTCTTACCTTTGTAATGATTTTTGGAATAGGCCACTCAAAAATTGTCTTTATCTTTTCTTCATCCATTTTCACACCATCTGCTAAAATTACAAATCCCAAAAATACCAAACTATTTTGCATAAACCTGCACTTCTTCAAATTTGCATGCAACTTCTCCTTTCTTAACAAATCCATTACCATTCTCAAATGTTGTAAGTGTTCTTCTTTAGTCTTACTGAATATCAAAATAAATAACTACAAAATTACTAATATATTCTCATATCACTATATTCATCACCCTCATAAATGTGCTAAGTGCATTAGATAATCTAAATGGCATCACCATCCACTCATATAACCCATCCCTAGTATTGAAAGTAGTTTTCCACTCATCTCCTTCATGAATTCAAATTTTATAATAACCAATCCTTAGATCTATCTTGGTAAAATATTTTTCTCCTACAAGCACATCCATCATATTATCTAAACAAGGTATAAGAAACCTTACTTTATTATAATTTTATTAAATTCTCTACTATCCACACACATTTTCGATTCTCCATCTTTATTTTGAGTTAGCAAATCTAGTGTTGCACAAGGACTCATACTCTACCTTATCACTTTTTTCCTTAGCAATTCAATTACCTGTTTATTTAATTTTGTATATTTTTTTGGACTCATCCTATAAGCTGCTTGATTGGGTAGAGTTGATTCTAGAATCAAACCAATGTGATGTTGTATATCTCTCTTTGGAAATAAATCATCTAGTAACTCATCAGGCATAACATCTACATATTCTTTCAATACTCTTGTTGCTTTTATTAGTATTGGCACCATTTCTATTTCTTCATTCTTTACTACTAATGCATAATAGCCACTTATTACCTTCATATCTTAGATAAATTCTTTAGTAGAGAGCATACTTTCTATCTTTTCTTCCTCTTTAACAGGTAACAAAACTACCTTTGTACCTCCTTTTCAATAAGTGTACATGTTCTTTGCTCCATCATGAATTAATTTCTTGTCAAATTGCCATAATCTTCCCAATAACACATGACATGCATCCATCGGAATAACATCACATCATATTTCATCATTATAACTCTTTCCTATAGAAAAATCGATTAAGCACCTTTTATTTACTGTAACTTCATTCCCTTTCTTAAACCATGAAATTTGATAAGGATTAGGATGATTTTCACATTACAAATTTAGTTTCTCAATCATTTCTTTAAAAACCATATTTTCATAACTACCACCATCTATAATTACTTTGCAAACCTTTCCACCAGAAGTACATCTTGTTCAAAAAATATTTGATCATAGACATGCATCACCACCTTCTTTATTATACACTTGTTCCTTCCTTTAAGTGATCATGGTTCTTCTCATCATGAGATTCTCTCCAACATCTACTAGTGCAACTTTAATATTTTTCTCTTCTATTTCAGCCTCAACTAGATTTAATCTTAGGTGATCTTCTTTTCTCCTTTCTTGATCTTGATACTGTGGACATTCAAAGACTCTATACCTTTATTCTCCACATATATAACATATATAAGATCTACGTTGATTAATAAATCATCCTTTAATACCACCATAACCTCAGCCTCTCTGAAATCATCTTCCTCTTTGTTGGTATTGAAACCCTTACCTATTATCATCTTGCCTTTTTGCACCACATGATGATTCACCTTTATTGGAACTAAAGCCACCTTTGATGGTATTAAAACCACCTTATCCCCTTATTAGATGGAATCCACCTCTTTCAAGACCAGGAGATGTCCTTTTAAAATTCTATCTATTTTTTTTCTTCTGCCTTCAAAGCTAATTTATAAGCCTCCTCCATGTTAATTAGTCTATGAATGTTTAATTCATCTTTAATAGAAAATATCAAACCATTTTCATACCTTGCATCCATTTTCTCTTCTGTTTCATCATGCTTCACTCATATAGAAAGATTATAAAATTCATCTATATACTCTTGTATATTTTGATCTTTTTGCCTCAAATTCTAAAATCTTCTATATAGGGTTTGTGTATAATCCACAAGAAGAAATTTATCTCTTAGCTTTTTTTCCATCTTTTTACACAAATTAATATTTTATTTACCTTTTCTCTATCTCTCTTTCTATAGGTGATCCCACTAAATCATTACATGATCTTTCAATTTCATGCATGAAAACTTTACCTTCTTGTCTTTTCTCATAGTCTTCCACTCAAAGAACTTCTCCATGTTATTCATCTAATCTATCAGTTCATCTAGTTTTAAATTTTCTCTATAATCTGAAACATCAACCTTGATTCCTTCATTTATTCCATATAAATCTTGAACCATCCTCTCTTCCATTGATGGTGGTTTCTCTTGTTCTTCTTCTTCTTGGTGAACTTCTTCATCATGATCTATGTCTTCCTCATCGCCACCTTGTTTTCTTGGTTGATTGGTAATAACCTCTATTAATCGTTGAACTTGAATTTTTAGCTTTTATACAGTCTGATTCATTTGTGCAACACCCCCTCATCCTCTTTCCATTTTTTACTCTTCAAATATTTGAACTTACTCTGATACAAAATAATGAACCTAAAAACTAACAAGAGAAATAAAATTACCAATAGGCCAAGATTCTAAATAATAACTTGTATTGATTGATTAATATTGAATGACTTGAAATAATTAAAAACCCAAACCATGATTAAATAAGCCTCAACTCAAAAATTAGAGTTTATATATAAATATTTAAAAAAACTAAAATATAAAAAAACATCTATTTTTAGTAGCCACTATATATAGTAAGTTTTTCATGCAAGCATGTGTGGCTCTGAAAATTTCTCTAAATATCCTAAATACTAAAATTAGCCTATGGGATGAAATTCAACTAAAGTTGACATTCAGTTCTAATAATATATAATTTTTAAAAATACAAAATTTTTGAAAAAATCATTAAATGTTAATTTTAGAACCTCAAATGATCACGTTTAGCCTCCAAAAAATATCAAAAAAATTCTAAGGGGATAGAGAACCTTAGTGAAGAATTAAAATTTTCGATATGGTATTTTTATCATGTGAAAGACCTCAAACAAATTTAAGGTTCAAAATTTATGTCCTCCTGAAGGTTGGCCTATTTTTTTTGCCTCAAATATGTTGGTGGATATAAGTAGAAATCATTTCACAATGTTTGGTATAAAGTGTCAATAAACTACTATTTTTCCAAGTTATAGTTAACTAATGAATAATTGGTCTCTAATTTAACCAATCATGGGGATTTATTTAATTTATGTTAATGATAGTCCCTTTCATAATAGCATGGACATGAGTGACATTTACCATGGAAAATGGGAATGAACGGTGTCCTACTATTATGCAAGAAAAGATAATAAATATAGTTATAGCATATTGATTTTGCCATAAACTATGGATGGATGGTAAGTAATGAACATTGAAGAAAAATATATTTTTTTAGTCTAGTTTTGTTGATTCTTCCTTCAAACACATTAAAAAAAAATTCATTATGTGCATGACTTAACAAACCATTGACAATGTTGTAGAGCACTTTCAAACTTCTATTTTCCACTCCTAATTGCTTTGATATTACTATTAACAAGTAAGGATTTTATGGTCTTTGTAAATTTATTTTCTTAAAATTTATTAAAATTGATATAGTAAAAAATTAGTGAACTATAAATTAGCAAGATTTGACTACCTATTCAAACTACAACTCTTTATAGTTATTTGTTATCTGTGTACCATTCTGCAAGAATTATTTATTTATTTAGAATTGAATTTATTCATAAATGATAAAAAAACTAAATACTACTTACTAATTTGTAATATGTAAATGCAATATGGGAGCTTTAGAATGATTGGCTAAACTCAACACAAGACCCAAAATTTCATTAATTAGACTACACACTAATGGTATAAACTAGATAGAGGATGAGATTAAGGCAATCATCCAAATATTATTCTTGAGACATAAAATCAATAAATTCCTTATCAGATTACACCTAAATATCCTAAGAAAGATTTAAAAATCCCTCTAAAACTAGTCTATGTGTTATTTTATAATATAGTTTGTACTAATCAACCAAAAAAATCAGCCTAAATCTCTAGATAGCCTAAGCCTAAGTGCAACTATAGTAGGATTATTGAAAAAATGGCCCTTTAGGATAGCTGTGGTGACCCATACAAGTAGGATCGATCAGGAAAATTTATTTTTGTGTAGTAAAACTCAACATTGAAGCCAAATCTTCCATAATAATATCCTGCATAATGAAGTGAAAAATAAAACATAAAAATTACAAATATGTTACAATAATATATATTTTTTTATAAGTTAAAATAGTATATTTAAAACATCAATAAGGTAAAGGGTTTAATAGTTGACCACAATTTTAAAAAATAAGCATTGGTTTTTTTTTAAATTGTACATAATATTACACAAAATTTATGAAGCAAAAAAAACTATTGTATTAAATTTGGAAAAAGATAATCCCACTCGGCCAAGAAAAATAATTGTTCTCTAATATTTGTGTTAAAAACTTAAAATTATTCTTTTTCTATTATTTCCTTTTCTATTAATAACGAGTTGTTTAGGGTTTTGAATTGAGAATAGTAGAAAATATAAATGTTGGAATTGCTAAAAAGGATGAAAGACTTTGCAAAATACAAGTTTTTTTTAACATATCTTAAACCTAATGGAACTAATTCCATTATATGCATTTTTTTGTGGGAACATCACTTAGACGCAGTCTTACTAATTCTATAATATGAGTTTTTTTCTATAAAAATATAAGGTGAGCACTTCTCATGGTGAAGGTAGGTCACCCATATTTGTAAAGACACATGTTGCAAAGGACAATAGTGACACTTAAATTTAATGTCTTCTAGGTGTTAGTGATGATTATTTAATGAAAATATAGGCTTACCAATGCATTTTTTGTTTAAATTAGTTTGTGTATTTTTCTTGTCCATACAAAATTGTGGAATTAAATTACAACATTGGGATCCTATTTAAATAATAGGTGCACTGATATTGACATCCATCTAAATAATCTGGAACTATGTTCCATCCATACATGTCCATTATAACAAAAATGACTAAGTTTATAGCTAGTAGCATAATATGTTTTTATTATTATATTTATGGAGAATGCCCTAAAATAATTCTCTATCATGGTGTACAATGATATTGCAATAGGATAATATATGGGAAACCATTCTATTTTTAAAAAAAATCAATATTTAAAGATCTAATAAAGCAAAGTTTGACACATAAAAAAATTCTTGTGGTTTGATAAGCATTTAAAATTGAGTGGATGTCTTTATGCCATTAAACCCATAGACTATTTTCATGAGTTTTGAAATGTAGTTGGTAGTTGATAGATAAAAGATCTCAAATATTTAGGGATTCCAAATAACACATATATTTAATAGTTATTTTCCAAATAGAAACTTAAATTAGGAATCATACACGTGCTCCAGAATATGTGCACTAAATTCATCTTTTGGGTAATGATCACCCACAGATTTAACAAGTAAAAACATACATATAAGCATTTTTGCATGAATGTCTCACTTATGTTTTGTTTTATCAATATTTTTTCATAGAAAATTTTAAAAAATGATACATTACCCGATGTAGATAGTTAATAATTTCCTATCAATAAGAAAATTTGTTATTTTTTTGATGGACTCATCATTTGGATTTATGGTACAAGCACGTGCATCAATATTTATGATTGAAGCTATATATATTTTTTTATATTAATGCCCTTGTGCAGACAAAAAATAAATCCAAGCATGCGCATCAATATTTAGAGTGCAAACTTTATATCATGTTTTATAGTAATTATCTCATGTAGATATAAAATATTATAATAAGAGAAGTCCATAATGTTCTTGTGTGGATCAAACCTATTAAATTATGTGATAAAATTTTTTAGTTTTTTTAAATTTAATAAGAGTATACCATTTAAAACATGAATTGTATTCATTGGTAGATAGCTACATATTGATATGAAGGGATCAACAGGAATGGACTTCATGGCATCTCATTTTTTTCATACAAATTAAAATGCATTGGCTTAAAACATTATCATTTTTCATTTGTATCTTCTTTAATGCTTCACATACTTTGACATATATTATCATCTACCAACTTTGATATACAATAATTCTATGTTGATAACTTTGTATATGTATACAGTGGATTGACAACTTGACAAATATTAGATGGAAAGCTCCTTCTCAAGTATTGCTACTATGAATCATTAACTATAGCTAGCCAGTTGATAGTTGTAGATACATAAAACTGGCCATAACTAGATTTTGATGAGACTTCAAACTAATTCCTACCAACCATTAGAAATTAATCCTAGGAATCATTGAACATCCCAAATTTTCTTATGCATCACTCATCAAAGCTCAGAATCATGTTGAGGCATCTCAAATTAGGGTATCCTATTGTATGCAACAATAACCTCTCATGAATTCATCCCTAAGAACCTTGTAATATCATAATATTCAATTTTGCTTATGGACCTATTAAAAGGGGCACATGAATAAAAATAAAATATTGAAAGAGCTAAATGGCTGATCAGAATCAATTAACAAGTTAAACTAAGTTAAATGTGTAGTTGAACTTCCATGTGTAATTAACTAATATATAAAAAAATTAATTCAAAAATATAAATATCCTAGCCTTTCATCATGACATTTTTGAGTTTTCAAGTTATTTGGAAATATCCTAAAATATATCATTTTATAGACCCATGCCTATTCATTGAAAAGCATGATTAATTGACAACTATTAACTCTAATAGGGTTATATTTGACTCACCTAGGTTAGGTTTGAACCCATTCCATATTTAAATTCCACCTTGACTCACCTTTGGTTCGAGTTAGATCCATTTGATATAAATACAATACCTTGGCTATTAAATTTCAAGCTATTTTGGTGCAAAATTATCATGCACAAATGACTTCAAAGATTTGAGAAGAGTAGTGTTATAATGTGAAAATGCCTAACAAGTAAGGTTGTAATGCCAAAATATTGAAGGAAAGCTACATCAATCCAACACAAGCCATGGTGCCAAGGAGAAAAGGAACTACACAACCTCCATTGCCAAATATTTCTTGAGAACAAGTCAAGCAAGCCACTCAATAATGAATTTGAAGCTCCCAAACAAGGTAAAGGATTCATTGTCTTTTGAATTTTAGTTGTTCTTTCATTTGTATTTCTAATGAATGTGTGATCATCTTAAAATTTTGAGTTTTTACTTTGTTTTTTCTATATTATATTTTTAGTTATACATATTTTTACACAATAACCAGTATTGGTTTAACCTAATCAATATCAATTTCATCCTAACTAGCATTAGTCCCTATGTAGGGCATAACATAGTAGAAAAACTTAGTTTTTTAAGTTTTCTTAATAGTTGCAGGTTGTTATTCTTGGTTTTATTAACTTGCATGCTCTCTATCTATATCATTTTTTAGCAAAATCTTAGAGGTATTTTGGATATTTTATACTTATTTAGGCTCATAAAATGTTTTTCAAATCATTTTTTTTTGTCGACGGGTTTATGGGTAATTGACATTAGTTTTAAGTTGACCAACATTGGCTCTTTTAATTTTTACATCACTTTTCTTATAACTAGCATTGGTCTCTATGGATCGACATCGGTCTATGCGTAAACGTGAGAGCTAAATTGGAAAAAGGTTTGCCTCAATCATGAAATTGAATCAAGGTATGCAAAAACACTCTAAAAAATAACAAGACCTCAGCTGAAAAATGACATAAGTTTGGAATTGCTTGAGTCTTGAACATTTTTTTTTAGTGCCTAAAATAAATTTAGACATTTTTATGCTTAGTTAATTTGTGAATTGTTTTGAAAGTTTTAAACTAATGCTAAGGGGCCAAAACAAATTCATTACACATTTCATTTATGGTACTTTAAAATGATATTTAATAACTTAGTTACATGCTCTTGAGAAGCATTTATTTTTATCCCTTTTTTGTTTGGTGTTGTTTATTTTTGTAAATAAATTGATGGATATATGCTCTCCCCCTTCCCCTTTAGGGAACTTGGGTGATCAAAATTGATCTTATTTGCATTTGTGCCTTGTCCAAAGGCATGAAAATAATGTTTTTAAGGATCTCCCCAAATCTATATGGTTTAGGTGATCTAAACACAACCTTAAAGTATGTTAACTTTATCATTTATTTTTATGCAACTTGGCTTCTTAGCAAGAGTTCATAGCCTCCTCACGAGTTATTTAGGGGTGATTTTACCTAAGGTTTAATCTCTCAGAATCATACTAACCCCACTCTATGGTGGGGTATATAAATCAGGGCACGTATATTATAATTTCTAGGGGGCTAGTAGCTAGCTTATTTGATCATAACAAAAAATTGATTTAGGTTTGGCTAACCAAGGAATTCCACTAACAAGTATATAGATGGAATCAATATGCAAAGGAATAGACCCTTGTATACTAAGTTAGCTAGTATGAACTCAATTGGCATAAGACATCTCTAATTTTCACCACACTTGAGACCATCTAGATAACCAAAAAAATAGTTTTAGAACAACCGCACTTATTGCATAAATACTGTGGATGTAGGGCGAGTAGCCCAAAATTCCATATCACCATACAATCTCTTGGGAGAAGGGGGGACCCAAAAACCCTACTTTTCATGTGCTTTTATTTTTGTATTAACACTTAAAATCTTCCCAAGAGCACGTATATAGATGAAATTCAATAGTACTACACAACCTTGTCATCTTTAGAATCTATGATGTTACGTTTAGATGTTTATGTCATTTTATCCTTGATTGCATATTTTTTGAGTCTAAAACTATCTATTTTATTTGTTATGCCATGTAAAAATAGTTTTTGTGTCCACATCACTCTGTTATTGATAGAGGCATTATGTTGTCCATTTCACACCATATGTTTGGCTTAATCTTTTTGATAAATATTTATGTGTGTGTGTCACTTTATTGGAAAGGGTAACATTATAATACCTAATCCATTTTATGTTTTATGCCTTATATTCTTGAAACAAACCATGGATTGCACCAACATCATTACCCTGCTCAAACCATTTCATAGACTTGTTTTATCTTTTGTTCAATTTTTAAATTTTAAACCAAACCACGTGTGCCTTTTGGGTCTTTGTATAGTTATATTAAGCCATTCACCTTTATCTATATTATTGATAAATGAAGCCTAACTTTCCTGAGTTGAGTTTTTAATTAACCTTGACAAGTTCAAATCCAAATATAGATTTATTTCTATTTATGCCTTATGTAATTTGGGCCTAGACACTGATCTTTCTCTTTTGGGTTGTGTAACTTATGTTAATTCTTTACCCACTTTGAAAACTATTGTTTGTGCCTTAATTTGGGATAAAATAGTCTATTTCCAAGTGCATTTTTTTTTCATGCTTTATTCCAATTTGGTCAAAGTTCATGTCTAAAATCAAGTGCCTAGTCTATGCCAACATGTTTGAAATTTATTAGATTAAATCATAACCCTTTGTTTAAGCTTATCTTTTGATATCATGTTCTGCCAAAAGACCTATAAACCTTTTATTTTCATAGATTATACTTATTTGGAACACTTTGAACCTAGAGTTTGGAAATCTAGTTTTAGTTCATCCACTTGACCTTTTTGTGTGAGACATTTAACATTGGACAGTTAATGTTATTTTGTTTTCTACTAAGTTTTAACATAAACCCTTTTTAGAGATACAAATCCATCCCTTTGACCAAGTGAAATTGAGTTTAAACTATTTTTCTTTTTAGACATTATTTTTTAGAGTTTGTATAACTCTAACACCTTTTGTCATGAAACATTCACCATTGATTCAAACATGTTTCACTATTCTCATAGTGGCATCATGTATAATCCAGGGTATAGTAATGTTGTCACAAAATAAGACTTTGTTCAAGACCCCTATAGAGATGATGTTGTTTTTGAGATAGATCCTTATCAACCTTATAACACATAATCGAGGGAATAAATCCAATATTATTTAACCCACTATTTGTTCATCACACCTCCATACTTAGAACAAAACCAAGATCAAACATCATAATACCTAGCTAGTGTACATTTGGTTATAGAATAAGTCCAACAACAATCATACTACATTACAATGCTATCAGCATATGACCCTTATTTGTGTAATTGTCACTTGATTTAAAAAAAAGTATGAAGTCTTAATTAGAGCCACAGAGGTGGGGGCTAAGTTTCTAATAGACTTACCCCATGAAAATTTTCCAATTTTAGTAAGAGTGCCTTACAACATGCCTTATAATCAAAACATTGAACATACCTATTCTAAAAATCCTCAAACTCTAATGTTAATGTTGTATCAAGACCTTCATATTCTTTTCACTAGAAAAGGCCTCATGGAGGACCATTTCATAGATGTAGACAACATATCAGACCTATCTAAACTTCATACGTAATTTCACTAACATGACCTTGTCAAATGCTCCTCTTATTGAACAAGCTCGTTCGATAGGAGTCTTAATTTAATTAACAAGTCATGAAAAATAGGGTATAGACCCATTCATTCAAATCACTCTAGTTAGAGACATGTTCAATGCCCCAGCTATCGAAGAAGTGTCTTATACTTCTATGCAGAATAGTGAGCCAAACATAGTGGAAAATATGTAGGTGTCATCCAATCCAGATGAAAGTGGTGTAAATGCACAAATAACTAGTATATAATAAAACATACCTTTAATTAACACCATAAGTGGTTCACAAATACAAGGGATAAGACATTATACCTCCCAATTACAAGCAACTACCTCTAATCCACAACTAGTTGCTTCTTCAAGCACACAACCACAAGGATTAAGTAGTCAGACAACACCTAGTTTCATGCCTCAACAAAACATGATGAATATTATTCTACCACAATGGGTGATGACTAATGTTCCATAACCATAGGCAAAATCCAACATACCCATGTAGTATAGGTAAAAAATGCTTCCACTTCAATAGTGGGAAACCAATGTTCTTCCTCACCAGGTAGTAATGAACATAGCTATTTAGTCACAGACCAACATACCACAATAATCATGAATTATGTCTAATTAATAGCATACAAGAATTGGTGAATGACAAATGCCAAAACATCAACATGCATCTACTTTAAAAAAAGTATTTGTGCAACCAAGATGTTCTAATATTTCACAAGTATTGATTAGGTGACAATTACCTTTTGTTCTTAATGTGCCACAAAACCAATGATAGGGGCTTAGTTCACAAGTTCCCCTTAATCAAAAAGGTTTGACTAGTCAGTAGTAAGTCCCTAATCAACCTTAATAGGAATAGTACATCACCCCTAGCTATATCCTTCCATCCTAGCCATACTTTTCCTACAACTAGGCCCATAAACCAAATCCTAAACATAATATAGCACCTCAATACGTGCAATTCCAACAATCACATCCTAATTTGGAAATGCATATTCAATATCAATCCCCTAGCCAAACCAACATTCCATATCAAACCATGCCTCCACTATACCCAAGTCAAATTAATCTAATTTTGACCAAATAACCTCCACCTCAAATCAATGTCCCTTCTGACTTCCTAGCACAATAATTACAAAAAATGAAGGATACAATTTCCATCATCCAATTCATAAAATAGACCAAGAATTTTAATTTGGATGATGTGTGTTCCTACCCTTTCAACATGGAGTATTTTTAAATACCATTTCCTATTGGATATGAACCATCAAAGTTATAAAAATACAAGGGAAAAGGAGACCCCAAAACCCACTTGATTGAATTCTTTTTTCTTGTCAACCAATAGCCTATAACAATATATACATCCTAATGTTATTTATAATTAGTATAGTAGGATAAGCTTTGGATTGGTTTCTAAAATTGCCTAAACATTTAGTTTCTTATTTTGATGATCTTTCTGACAAGTTTGAGTAGCACTTTTATAATCTTGAGCATGAGATTTTTTTGGTAGATTTGATGCAATAAAAATATAAGTCTAGTGAAAATTTCACAAGTTATCTATAGTGATGGAGAGCACTTACAAGCTAATTTACCCATAGTTTACCAAATGGGCAATTAGCCGCTATTTTTACTAAAAATTTATACAATGAGATATCTTACCATCTAGAGATTTAATTTTCACATAATTTTAAGGAAATCATTGACAAAGGTTTGTTGATCAAAAGGGCCCTTATTAGTAAAGTGATCATTAAGATAACCTCATCAAATCAGAACCAAAATCAAAACCAAAATAATGGCCAAAACCAGAACTAAATCCAAGCAACAACCAACGCAAGCTAGAAATTATGATAAACCTAATCCATTTAATAGTAATAATAATGTTTTTGTAAATGGAGTAACCAAGTTATGACATTTCCAAATGGTGCAAACACCATCTGCTCAGTGTACACTACATATGCAAATTACTTCTAACCAATAACTTCTTCAACAAATGCAACAAGTGCAATAGCCTAAATTGGTGCAAAAAATGCAATAACCTTTGTCTTTGTAAACCCCTCACCAAGGAGAACTATGCCTATTCATCGCATCTTTAGTGACCATAGAGAACCCATTGAATTTATGTTTCACAATATCGCCTCAACTAATAAGATTAGCTAGCCTATTCTAAAGCAATATCAAAAGGGCATTCCTTATCTATATTGGTACCAACATAATGAATTTTATGACTATAATTAGGTTAATGGACATAATTTTCATACTTTTTTGCAAATTAAACATTTAATTTATAATATGTTAGAAAATTGGGAGATCACATTGGATAATAGAGCTTCCACATCCAATCAAAAATTGGGAATTATCAAAACCCCTTTCCTCAAAAAAACAAATAATAATAGAAATAAAGGCCAAAACAACAATAATAATAGTATCAATAGTTGATATAGAACCATTAAAATCAGCATCAATATAACCAACATCATCTAAATGGATGGAACCAAGGCCAAAATGATGCTAACAATTAATAGACTTACCAAGTAGTTACACATGACTAAAATAAATTTGTAGGATATATTAAAGGAGGTCATGTTTCCACCATCTTCATAATTCCAAGACCAAGTATTAACTAAAAAATATCATTACTAATCAATTCCAACCAACCAACCTATGAAGATTATCCTTCCTTGACTTGGGACCACATATCAGCATACCAGAAAACAAGGATTACTACCTTTAAACCTCATATTGATAATTCATCATTGGCTCATGACCATTCACAAGTACACTTATAACTAAAACTTATCCTCTCTAGTTCCCCACCACCATAATTTACTAGAAACAATGGCCATGTATCTAATCCTTATTGTGCAATCATAACTCAATGATTGAATATTACCATCCAAGGCCCACAACCATCTACCACTTAACCCATCTAACCCACTATTCTAGATAGTAATAATCCATTTGCTATTGTGGAATAAAATATGTTTGATATTGTGGAATGATTACAAAAAATGCCCATAAAAATATCCATTTTGGATTTGTTACATATGTCCTCCATCCACAAGAACATCTTAATAGAGTTCTTTGGCCAATTCCAAGTTCCAAATGACATATCTCTAGATAAATTCCAATATTTGGTCAAACATCTATCCCCAAGATATCAATTAACCTTTGACCAAATCAATATGTCATCTCTTGGCCCTCTGTATAATAATACATTATACATCAAAGTTGTCATAATGTGACACAATGTGAAACATGTCCTCATAAATAACAGGTCTAAATTTTGTGTCTCTAAAGATCATCAAGCTTCTCAAGTACACCACAGCTAATCTCTAACTGAAAATGATCACAATGAAGGCCTATGACAATGAAGAACATGAATCACAAGCCACCATCAACTTCAACGTTATCATTGGACCCTTGACCCACAATACACTATGCCATATGTTAGACCTCAAATTATAATACAATATTCTTTTGGGTAGTCCTTGGATAAATGAAATTCATGCAATCCCTTCAACATTACACCAATGTATCAAGTTCTCCCATTCAGGTATGGATGTTACTATCCATGGAGATTTCCAGCCATACGAATATTACAAGAATTTGGAGGTCAAGTACTAAAGCTATAACTACCATTTTCACTTAAATATAGTTCTTAATAAGGACAAATGAAAAGAAATACTTGTTGATTCCCTAGAGGCTAATTGTATTGACCTAGATACCCTTGATTCTTTTTTCCATAGGTTACCTCTTGAAATGTCTAATCAGTATACTATCTTAGCTAGAAGCCTAGGAGAATATTTGACCTATGATACATTCCATATTGTTAAGCTTCCATAGAACCCCATTTCCTATGGAAGACCTATAGCCAAACCACCTTGTACGGAATGGAAAATTCAAGGCAAAGGCAAACTATATATTCTAACACCTATCCTTTTCATACTGGCCACTGGCTAAGAATAGGACCCACTTGCTGATGATGAATCTTGGTTGTATAATAATAAACTATTTGAATGTTACCTAAATTCCAAGTATCTCATTTCAAATAAAATCATGCTTATGAAGGAGGAGGCCTTGGGCTAAATCAACAAGGTTTGCTTGAGATAATTTTTGCCACTCTATACAAAGGAATATATGGTATTGGATTTTAAATATTTGGGGGTGACCCCATTTACATTATTCATGTTCCAATGCCAATGACTAGTGATGACAATGATGATAGTGAATTAGACTCTAATCATAGCCCTTTTGATGACCTGGTCAATACCAATTTTTTTATACCAATTCCATTTGTATCTTAGACCATTTATTTACTACAACCAACTTCTTTTATATTATCCTTGACTTATAGACTAGTACCAACCAGATTCAATAGTGTTGGTCAATGAGTTTTAGAATGATGAGGCCTTCTATGATTTTCTAGGCCTTAAAGATAATGTTCCATTGGGAGAACACAAATAAGGGTTCTCAATCAAGTTGGATCTTGAAGCCTATTTTTGAGAATGGGTGAAGATCCTTAGCCATAAATAATTAAATAAAACATTGAGGTCCCAAAGTGAAAATCTCTTTGAGGAAATTTTAGAATAGGGAAATAGTAAATAAAAAGGCTAGTATAGTGGTGAAAACCTATTTCAAGTACCATTAGATGAGGGTGTTCAACCTCCTTCAAACATAGCTCAGGAGACCACTAATGATGAACTTGCCTATGGGTCTAAGTTTAGTTTTAAAACATAGTAGGATTTTGATCAAATCATCAAAGAGTTCTTAATAGTGTTTATCACATGGCCATCCCTACTAGTGGGAGATTTTGATTCCTCGTACCTTGGAAAACTTGAAGATCCAATCCTAATAGAGGAATCTATCATTGTAGGCCAATTTAAATCTTTACCAACCATTCTTGAAGATGGTTCAAAACTTATTATAGAGGATACTACAAAAGTCAATATTGGGACCCCAAATAACCCAAAATGGATCAAATTAAGAGTGTTCCTAACTGAAGAGGAACATCACATCTTTACAACCCTTTTGAGTGAATTGGTTTACATATTTGCTTGGGCCTAGTCAAACATGCTAGGTTTGTATGCCACTTTGGTTGTACACAACCTTATGGTACATCTTGATCCAAAATCCCAAACTTGTAAAATAAAAATTACGTAAGATGAATCCTTGAATTATTGTATTAGTGAATAAAGATTTGTAAAAACTCTTTGAATTAGCATGTATTTGATCGATCGACTACTTAAAGTGGATCTCAAATGTTGTACTAGTCACCAAGAAGCTAGAAAGAATTAAAATATGCACCAATTTCAAAGACATAAATAATGACTGCCTAAAAGATGATTTCTTCTGCCAAACATTAACATTATATTCAACTCCATAGTAGGATATGAAATGCTTTCACTAATGGATGGATTTTCAAGGTACAACCATACCCAAATTGTGTCAGAAGATAACATAAAATAACATTCACCACATCATGGGGAATGTTCTACTATCAGGTCATGCCATTTGGTCTCAAAAATATTAGGGCCACATACCAAAGAGCCATGACCATCATATTTCATGATATGATGCATGACATTTTTGAAGACTACATCGATAACATCTTAGGTAAATCAAAGACTAAGGTCTATCAGCGAATATAACTATGAAGAATATTTGAAAGACTACATGAATATTGAATTAAGCTTAATCTTAAGAAGTCTAATTTTTAGAGTTACTTCAGGCAAATTGATTGGCTTCATTGTGTCTCACTAAGGCTTTTAAGTTTATCCAATCAAAGTACAAGCAATAACTCAAATACCACCAACAACCAATTTGAAGTAGCTTTGTAGTTTGTAAGGTAATATTTAGTTTATTAGACACTTCATCTCTCAATTGGCCAATAAGTGCCATCCTTTTACACATTTTTTGAATAAGGGTGTCACATTCATTTCTATGATGAATGTAAGAAAACTTTACAACAAATGAATGACTATCTAGTAAATCTATCTATTTTATTACCACCAGTCCTAAGAAATCCATTATTATTATATCTATCTATCATAGATAAATCCCTTGGGGAACTTCTACCTCAACATCATAATAATGGAAAGGATCATGTTGTTTAATATCTAAGTCATACACTGGTCATGTATGAGAATAATTATATGCCCCTTAAAAATCTTATTTAGCTATGGTCTTTGTAGCTCAAAAACTATGAAATTACATGTTAAAAAACAAGACCATAGTTATTTCAAAAGTATATCCACTCAAGTATTTTCTGTCCAAAACAAATTTACAAGGTCACATGGGTAAATAGATCAATCTTCTTAGCAATTTTAAGATAAAATATGTTAACCAAAAATCTATCAAGGAACAGGGTCTTACAGATTAGGTTAATGAAACACCCCTTGTAGATACATAACCTCTAACATTCCAATTTTTAGATGAATCCCTTATGACCATAAATAAAACACCTCTTGAAGAGTAACACTGGAATCTAGATTTTGATCGATCATTCATATCACATGGATCGGGAGCAAGCCTTTTGTTTATTACACTATAGGGGGATCTTATCCCTAAATCATTCTAAATCAACTTTCTTTGTACCACAACATAAACCAATATGAATCACTCTTTACAAAGATTTGATAGGAAGTACCATGTAATATCCAACATCTTAAGGTTTATGGTGATTCTTAGTTAATCATCAATTAGGTTACAAACCATTTTTAGACCAAGGATGACAAGCTAGTACTATACAAGGCCATGGTTGAAACTTTCAAATAGTAGATTATCAATGTCCATTTTGAACATATACCAAGGGAAAATAGAAGATTCCATGGACACCATTAGATCTTTGATTTTTCATACAAACATGAAAAAAGAATACCAAATCCTTGTTAAAAATTTACTAGTGCCAACTCATGAACCTTCAACAATTTCAATGATCTATGATATTGTTGGTATTAACTCTATATGGTATTCTAAAATTTATGCCTATATTTATGACCACATTATGCCACTAGACCAATCCCATAAACAATATAAGGCCTTTATCCACCATCTCACATGTTATACCTTACTCAGACCAACCCTATACTGCCATAATTTTGATGGAAAATTGCTTCATTATTTGACTTTGGTGAAATCAACATTAGCATTATGGGAAGTTCATGAAGGATTATTTATATCCCACACAAGTGGGTCCATCCTATTCAAAATTGTCTTCCAAACTAGCTACTATTAGCCAACAATGGATGTAGATGTAATTGGATATGTTAAAAATTGTGATAAATGTAAAAGGTGTGCCAATCTAATTCATGCCCTTGCCAAGACTCTAAAACCAATGTTTACACCATAGTCATTTGCTATATGGGGCCTTAATCTCATTGGGAAGATAAAGCCTACCTCATCTAACGACCATAAACATATGTTTACCACCACTTAATAATTCACTAAGTGGGTTAAAGCTATACCCCTCACTTACGTTACTGGAAAGAAAATTCCCAAATTCATTTTGAACCATATCATTTAGTTCTATGGCATCCGTTTCGACATTATATTTGATAATGGCAGATCATTCAAAAATAATGATGTCAAATTATTATATATTGAGTACAAAATTAGTCAACATCATTGCATAGCATATTACCTACAAGGTAATGGCCAGGCAAAAGCATCTAACAAAACTATTGTTAACATCCTTAAAAATATTATTAATGATGTCACTATGATTGACAACTCCAAATATTCTACATCCTCTGGGCATATGATACCAATAATTGTAATCCAATACGAGCCACTTCGTATTCACTTATTTATGGAACTGAGTCCATTATTCCCATTGAGGTCGAGTTACCTTCTTTGTTCATATCTTTGAAGCATGTCATTGATGATGAAGACTATTGAGTAGATAATTTATAAAAGATAGAGTTACTTGATGAGAAATGCATGGCCACATTTAACAATATTCAAGCAACCAGAATTACCTCTGTGGCCACTATAATCGGTGCATTAAACATAGAGAATTCAAGATTGGCGATATTGTTCTTAAAGAAAACCAATAGAATATCATGGCAAAGAAAAAGCACAAAGGCAAGTTCAAACCTAACTAGATATGCCCTTTCATCTTTGTTGTAAATTATGGCACCAAAGCATACAGTGTTTCTACACTAGACGAGGATGAACTGATGAACATTATACACCTCAAGCATTACATTGCTTAAGATGCCTATGTCCATTATACCACAATATCGACAATCTTATTTTTACCATACCATTTTACCATGCCTTTTATATTGACTAATTTTTTTTCACCCTCCCTACCCAACCCATTGACCTTGGTTCCATTTCATTAGTTCCACGACTGCTTTTAGCATGAAGATTTAGATCATGTTTTAGCATTTTTTTTAGTATTCCTATTATGTACCAGATGCTCCTAACTATAATTTATTTTGTGTAAATTAGTGTTTCACCATCGTGTTACTAATTATAATTGCTTATGAGAAAATTAGTATCATTAACCTATGTCATTATTTCCTAATTATAAACAACTATGGGAAAATTAGGGGAAATAATTATTTATTATGCCTTGAAGTATCACTTTTCTATACCTATGTCATACTAATCCATTTGCCTATTTTACCTTTCTTTTAAATTTACTTCTACACTAGTCAGATTCCTTCACTGAAAGGAAAAACTACAGTGACTTAAGGTTGTATCTTAGGACTATGTAGGTCATGCTTGATTCACTTTAAGGTTAGTTCAATCCCTTTTTGACATATACTCTCACTATTTTGTGAGAAAACTAAGCCTATGCTTTCACCATTTTTTTGATTGGTATCATGTCAATATCTAATGAGTTAAGATACCTCAAAATTTCAAAAATACTCATAAATTTTAAAATCCAAAAACATTTGTACTAACTAGGCCTAGTTAGTCATCCTCGATCTACCTTACTAGGGCAAACCTATTGTTAGGATGTTTTTTGTTGCTTTTAATTTCAAGTTTTTGGTATGTTTTATTTGTTTCAATTTTTTTATTATTTGTTTGTTTTCTTATTTGTTTGTTTTCATTTTTATGCCTCAAATCAATCTATATTTGTTCATTGGGTGATTCCTTATGAATTATTATTGATTCCATCCATATTCATACATCAACATTGTCGTCATAATTTTTTATCATTGGTGCCTTATTTTCAATTGTTTATTATATTAAGAGTCAATCCTTACATCTATTTCGGAAAAGTTCTCATGGTGTTCTATCATGAGGCATATTGTCATGTGCTATAGTAAAAATTAGCTCAAGAAGTCTTACAAACAATGGAGCCATAGAATTTTCTCCTTGGTAAACTTGGAAAATCCTCCCACCCTCCTTGATCAAATCAATCAATTGACCATTATTATTATATCAATTCTAAAAAAGATGAGCATATCCACATTGGTAGGTACAACCAAATCATTTCTATTTATCAATTCTTATTCTTCTATTTATATCTTTCATCACTTTGTACATCCTCATATGTCTAGTTGTTTTTAGCTTCTTCAGTTGTTAGACCATTACATCTACGTTGGTGCCTGCTCATCTTTAATCTATATGAGAAGTTATATGCTTGCATTATGCTTGACAATCTACCTTACTGGGGCACAGTCAAACATCATTTTTTTAATCTTGGTCATCTTAATGCTTTAAACTACATGTGGGCAAATCATTATTTCAACTCATCAGCCCTAATTAGGGCATATGCATGTGCCACTGATATAACCACCTATGGGAAAATTAGTATCTCAACCTTTTTTACTAATTATAACTAGATTTGGATGAATCAGTACCTTTTAAATCAATGTATGCAAGCATTGTCTCAATTTTATTAATCTTACCCATGGGTTAGTTTCATTCTTCTTCTTACTTATTTTTTAGGAATCATCTATCAATCATATGCGTCAGCCACTCCTTCGAGGGGGCATCATTATAGGATTCTAAAACATTGTTTGGATATTTTTATTCTATCATTATCTTCTTCTAGACCTCTTTCATTATTTTATAAGACATCACTATGCCTATAGCTTGCAACATCTTCCCAAATAAAAAATTACCAGTTTACAGATAAAAAATTAGCCTTCAAAATTATCTCTTCATATATAGAAAAATGAAGGCAAGAAGAGTAAAGCAATATTTTTTTGAAAAGATGGACATGTCTTCATGGCTACCAAGTCACTATTTATATGCTTTCATGTCACATCCTTCTAAAATAAATGTGAACCATCTCTCAAATATGAAAAGAAAGGAGCTATAAATATATGTTTTATTAACACAAATATACTTAATTATATACAACCCTGTTACAAGAAATGTGATGAGAGAGGCTTGTTTTTCATTAAAATGTGGAGAAATGAATACATAATGGAAAGCCCATTTTTAACAGTGATTTCTCATTTATTTTGAACTGCAACACCAAAACACTATGATCAGCGCCATTACCAAGCAAAAATTTACTTTGAAATTACCGTATGTGTAGAAATGAATATTTGTGAAGTTAAATAGTTTCAAGAGGCTTATTAATATTTTAGAACTTTATTAACAAATAGAGTTTATTTAATAATTTAGAATTTTATTATCAAAAAGAGTTTATAATTTAAAATTATTGATTAATTAATAAAGATAATTTATTTTTTTAAATGTTAATATATTTTTTTTTTTAATATTATATTAAATGAAGTATAAAATTTTAGGTAGAAAAAAATAAAAAATTATATATATATATATATATATATATATATATATATATTCTACAATTTATGTTAATATTTAAAAGGTAATGTTGAACAACTAATTATCATAATTCATAATACTTAAATTTGACCATCAAATTTAAACTCTATGATTTGAAATTATATATATATATATATATATATATATATATATATATATATATATATATATATATATATATATATATAACATTTAACTTTATATTAATATATTAATTTTTTAATAAATATATTAAAATTTAATAAAATATTAATTTCTTTTAAATTTAAAATTTAAATATTTAAATTAAATCTTATTAAAAATCTATGTTAAATAAATAAAATCACTAGTACACATATCTTATATATATTTATGTAAATTATGTTAAATATTAAATAAATCATTATATTATATTCTACCCATTTGTAATTGTAGGGTATCTATTTGTATAATTAAATTAAAAATATTTAATTTTATATTAAAAAAATTTAAACAAAATGTATATATAAAAAATCTATTTCTTATGTGCAACCTATCACAATGATGTTTCTTGTCATGTTGTCGTTGCAGTCATTTCTTAGTTTCTTGTTTCCTAAAACATAGGTATACAATAAGATCTCATAATATTTTGGACTTTATGGTAGACTATGTAGTAGGAAATAAATATAAAATACTTCTAAGACACGTGATTGGATTATATTTTATTGGTGATACATTATTAAATGATTTCAAGTCCATTTGGTATAATTCTAATTTTGATAAATGTATAATTAATTGCTCTAAAATTTTCTTTGAGTATGAGGGCTTAGTGCATAGTTGAAAAGTGACAATGATAATATAATTGGAGTGATTCCTTATAGAGATGGAAAGGCTTATGTATGAAAGGAGAGGGTTTCAAGTCATCTCAAATTATAACATGTTTTGTATTTTTATATCTGTGTTTTGTTTTAGAATTATGTGTTAGCTAAAAAAGTAGCCCTCTAGATACCTTCTTGGAAGGGATAACTAAGGTTGTAATTTAAATTTTTGAAGGCATTTATTTTATATAGTGAATATTTTTTCTATCTAGGATCCAACCCAATAAAAATATTTTTCTATGAAAATTAGAGAAAATAAATTGAAGTAATATTTTTTTTGGTAGGAATACCAAATTAGTAGCATGAAATAAATAATGATATCAAGGTTAAATAAACATAATTGTTAATTTATTTTGATTTATTACCAAAAGTGGCACTAATATTCCTATGCTTTATTGATTTAAAATTACAAGGCAATGCAATCATCAATAAGTGGACTAGAAATGATATCACACTTGAAACCTAACCATAAGTCAGTTCTTCTTCTTAGAATTGGAATCCTTCATGACCCTTAACCATGGGTCACAATGCTCCTAGCCCATTTCCCTTCTGACCCCTAACCATAAGTCATTCATTGCATATGTTTCTTGATCCTATCAAAAAATATATCTTGTCTTATACTTGAGTCTTAAATTTTTTATAACTAAATATAATAGGTTGTCAAATGCATAAATGACTCATATGGATTTATAGGGGAAGGAACCAAATACAAATTATAATAACAAATGTTATTTCTTATTATAGTTTGTTTTGTTTAATAATAAATAAAAACTAATTTCAAAACTCACACAAACTAAATAAAACACTAATTAATTTAAAAAACAAAAATAATATTTATCTTATATCTTTTACATCTTTTAGGTGGTTTTATATCTTGACACTTATTAAAATTTAAAATAAATATAAAAAATTATTTTCATACATATTGAATTAAACTCAAATTTTTATTAGTATCTTCCCCTCATGTATTATTATTTTTAAAAATTATTATTAATCTAAGTTGACTCTTAGACTACCAATAGAAATTTTTTGGTGGATATAAGTAGAAATCATTTCACAATGTTTAGTGTAAATTGTCAATAAACTACTATTTTTCCCAGTTATAGATAACTGATGAATAATTGATCTCTAATGTAACCAATTAGGGGGATTTAATTAATTTATGTTAATGATAATACCTTTCATAAAAGCATGGACATGGGTGACATATACCATAGAAAATGGGAATGAAAGGTGTCATGTCATTGTGCAAGAAAAGATATTAAAGATAGTTGTAGTGTATTGATTTTTCCATAAACTATGGATGCATGGTAAGTGATGGAAATTAAAAACAAAGATATTTTTGAAGTCTAGTCTCATTGATTGTTCCTTCGAAAACATTCAAAAAAAAATCATTACTTACATGACTTAATAAACTGTTGATAATGATGTAGAGCACTTTCAAACTACTATTTTCCATTGCTAATTGCTTTGCTACTACTATTACTAGGTAAGGATTTTATGGTCTTTGTAAATGTATTTGCTTAAAATATATTACAATTTATATAGTTAAAACGTATTGAACTATAAATTAGCAATATTTGAATACTTATTCAAACTATAACTCTTTATAGTTATTTGTTATTTGTGGACCATTCTGCAAGAATACTTTATTTATGTATATATTTTTTTGGAATTGATTTTAATCACAAATGATAAAACTTGAATACTAATTACTAATTTTTAATATATAAATGCATTATGGGAGCTTTATAATGATTGGCTAAACTCAACACAAGACCCAATATTTCATTAATTAGAATATACACTGGTGGTATCAAACAGATAGAGGATGAAATTAAGGAAGTCATTCAAATATTATTTTTGAGACATAAAATTAATAAATTCCTTATCATATTACACCTAAAAATCATATGAAATCTTTATAAATCCCTCTAAAACTAGTCTATGTGCTATTGTATAAGATATTGCGTACTAATCAACCAAAAAAATAGCATGAATCTCTAGATAGACTGAGCCTGAGTGTAATTATAGTAGGATTATTGAAAAAATATCCCTTTAGGCTTGCTATGGTGACCCATGTGAGTAGGGTTGATCAGGAAAATTGAGTTTTTTATAGTAAAACTCAGCATTGAAGCCAAAGCTTCCATAATAATATCATGCATAATGAAATGAAAAATAAAACATAAAAATTACAAATATGTTGCAATAATATAGTTTTTTGTTTTTTATAAGTTACAATAGTATATTTAAAACATCGATAAGGTAAAGGGTTTAATAGTTTACCATAATTTTAAAAATAAGTATTGGGTTTTCTTCAAACTTTACATAATATTACACAAAATTTATGAAAAAAAAACTATTCTATTCAATTCGGAAAAAGATAATCCCACTCAGTCTCTTTATGTTAAAAACTTAAAATTATTGTTTTTCTATTATTTCTTTTTCTTTTAATAATGAGTTGTTTAGGGTTTTAAATTAAGCATAGTAGAAAATATAAATGTAATCATTGCTAAAAAGGATGAAAGACTTTGAAGAGTATTGGTTTTTTAACATCTCTTAGACCCAATTGAACTAATTCCATGATATGATTTTTTTATGGGAACATCACTCAAACATAGTCCAAATATTTCTATAAAATGATTTTTTTTTCTAGGAACATCTAAGGTGAGCACCTCTCATGGTGAAGGTAGGACACCCATCTTGCTAAAGACACTTGTTGCAAAGGACAATAGTGACACTTAAATTTAATGTATGCTAGGTGTTAGCGATGATTATTTAATGCAAATATAGGCTTACCAATGTGTTTTTTGTTTGAATTAGTTTGTGTACTTTTCTTGTCCATACACGTTAAATTGTGGAACTAATTTCCAACATTGGGAACCTCTTTAACTAATAAGTGCACCGATATTGACAGCCATTCCAGTAATCTAGAACTTTGTTTTATCCAAGCATGGCCATTATAACAAAAATGACTAATTTTACATCTAGAAATGGAATATGTGTTTATTATTACATTTATGAAGAATGCCCTAAAAAAATTCTCTATCATGGCACAAAAGGATAATATATGGGAAACCAATCTATTATAAAAAATTATCAATATTTAAAGATGGGATAAAGCAAATTTTGATGCATAAAACAATCCTTGTGTTTTTGATAAGCATTCAAATTTAAGTGGATGTCCTTATGTCATTAAACTCACCTTCTATGTTCATGAGTTTTGAAACGTATCTGGCCATCAGTAGATAAAAGACCTCAAATATTTAGGGCTTCCAAATAATACATATATTTAATAGCTAATTTACAAATGGAAACTTAAAATAGAAATGATACACGTGATCAAAAATATGTGCACTAAATTCTTCATTTGGGTAATGATCACCTATGTATTTAACAAGTAAAAACATACATATAAGTATTTTTGCATGAATCTCTTGCTTATGTTTTGTTTTATCATTGATTTTTTCATATAATGTTAAAAAAACATGATATAATACCTGATGTAGATATTCAATAATTTCCTATCAGTAAAGAAATCCTTTTAAAAGTTTACAATTTGTTATTTTGTTTAATGGAGTCATCATTTGGATTTATGGTACAAGCACATGCATTGATATTTATGATGTAAGCTTTATATAAATTTTTAAAGTAATGTCCTCGTGAAGAGAAAAAGTAAATCCAAGCATGAGCATCGATATTTGTAATGCAAAATTTATATAATTTTTTATAGTAATTATCTCGTGTAGATAAAAAATATTTTAATAAGCGAAGTTCATAATGTTCTTGTATGGGCCAAACCTAGTAAATTGTGTGATAAGATTATTCTTTTTTTTAAAAAAAATTAACAATAGTATACCACTAGAAACATGCATTGTATTCACTAGTAGATATCTACATAATGATACGAAGGGATCAACAAGAATGGACTTCTTGTCACCTCATTTTTTTTAATGTAAACTAAAATGCATTGGCTTAAAACATTATCATTTTTCATTTATATCTTATTTAATGCTTCATATACTTCAACATTTATTACTTTGTACCATTTTTGATATATAATAAGTATGTGCTGATAACTTTGTACATGTATACAATGTGTTGACAAATTGACAAATATTAGGCCCTTCCAAGTATTGATACTATGAATCATTAACTAAAGCCCGCTATGTGATAGTTTATAGTTACAAACATTCCCTTCAAGCTACAATAGGTACTGAAGCCACAACATGATTCTTATTTCATATGATTTTATTTTATTTCCCACCCCTATATTTCTAATATAATTAAAACACCATTTCAAGCTAAATGTAAGTAAAGAATTAATTCGCTTTATAAGTAAAAATGGAAAACCATCACATATGATTGTAAAGAAATGCACATTTAATATTTTATACCAAAGTGACTTTTGAAAGATCATGACCACAAAAAAATATGAATGGCACTAAATGGATATTAATATAAACCATATAATCAAATAATATCTAAAAATATGTGTTTCATTATTCAAAATAAAAAGGTTGAGAGACGAAAAACTACCATTCTTAAAAAAATGACATGAGTCACTTTACTTAAAAATGGGTATGGGATAATAGTTTTATTAAACCATTATCTAAATCAAAATCAAAACTACTAAACCCTTAGATTTTGTAAGCCCTTAAAAATAAAGTTTTCCTTCTATATTGTTTAAATCACATGTGGTACCACTTTATACCTAAACAAACTTCTAGTAATTTTAACCCCTTTGATTTGAAAGATGCTTCAGAGGTAAAGTGTTATTTACATTATTCAATGTCTAATTATAACATGTCATGAATAAATTATAAATGTGTGTGTGTGTGTGTGTGTGTGTGTGTGTGTGTGTGTGTGTGTGTGTGTGTGTGTGTGTGTGTGTGTGTGTGTGTGTGTGTGTGTGTGTGTGTGTGTGTGTGTGTGTGTGTGTGTGTGTGTGTGTGTGTGTTTTGTTTGTGTGTTTGTGTGTGTGTGTGTGCATGCGTGCATGCACTTATTTACGTAATATGCTAAATTTTTTCCTCATGGAAACCCATCAAATATAATTTCGCATGCCTATTTTGAGATGACCCATAAAACAAATTAGAAAAGGGTAAGCTTACTGATAAGTATTTGCATGGCTAGGAAATAATGGATTGTAAAATAACTACACTTCAACCTAAAACATTGTTTATATCACAAGGATCAAAAGAGTGATATGTAAATTTAATTTATTAGAAAAAAAATAAAAATAAAGGAATTACATGAGTGAGGCACAATGAAAATGTCAATAAAGGAAGGGAATTATTATCATTTCAATTAAAAGCTTCTGTTATAATAATTAATGTAATTATTTCTTTGTCTACTTACCTAATGTATATGTGTGTTCCATCTAAATTTTTTGGTCTTTTAATAATCACTCTCTTGATATTGTAATAAAAGTTAAGGCCTCGATGCTTGCTAGCAAAAAAATAAATTGTTACCTTTTGGAAAAAAAATTATTATTATTGGTGAATTTGAGTTTTTAAGATAGGGGCTCTACCCTTTTATAATGAAGATAAAGGTATATAATGAATTTCTAGTGAAGCTCCATTACCATCAAAAAATAAGGAAGCACCTAAAAAATGTTGAAATAATATCAACAAAACCACACATAATTAAGACCCTTCTGAATCATTTTCTTTCCTATATTTAAGATCCATACTCAATAGTTATAACTACCTTTGGTGACTACCTTTCCTTTTATTTATAACAATCATCCAATCACCTCCCTCTCCTACATTAGGATATATAGGAATGATGACTTCCAATTAATCAATAGATTGAGGATTACTCAAAGACACTTGAGCCTCTAGTCTTTTACTCAAGTAAGGGAAATGATATTATCAACCTTCAAAGATGATTTTCCACATTCATCAATTGTTTTTGGTTCAAGATCCTTTTGAATTGGAAACAATTCATCCTTTGGCATTTTAGTTAATGCACTTTCATTCTCCCCTTCCTTATTGACACTATTTTTAGATCCACTTTTATACACTAATTCCTTCCACCAAGTGACCCCATTCTTATGCTTGGTAAAATTACATTCACTAGCTAAATGTCCAGTATTAAAGTATTTATGACAGTGAAAAGGCAACCCCTCAATATCAAAAAGTTTCTTCTGAATTTGATCTTCAACTTTTAGATAAATATACATCGGGAGACCAATAAAAAAATTGATATTGACTAAGATCCATGCATATGTAGGATGTTCAATTTTTTTGTATTGGTATCCATTAATAAAAATTCATCCAAAGTTTTGTACACATAGATTGAAGGCAATCTTATGAGAAGAACTAGAAAGGAAGATGAGGTAATCTTACCCAGATTAGTCTAAAACTTAAGGTCTCGATTAAAGGGTCAAATGTCAGACTGCAAGGCTTTATACATGAGAAGGTTTAGATCCCAATTACCTTTTGCATTGTTATCCCTATGACTTATATTTTTTTTATCCTACGACATTTTTAATGGAATGGACCTTTTTTAAATCCTAAAGAGATATGTGAATTTCATTTTCATAATTTATCAAAGGTATTGTTCACACTTAACCTAGTTTAGATATTGAGAAAATTAATAGTTTACAACATAAAATTATAAATATAACCTTAAATTACTTGATGGTCACATAAAATAAAAGGTTTACAATTGTACCCTCATGAAATAAATAAATTAGATCACTGACTGACCACTCATTAACATATTGTAATCGAAAGGTTTACAACTTTATTCTATGCCACATAGACCCATTCACATAAATAAAATAAAATTATTGTATTAACACATCCACAAAGAACACTTTATTCTTCAAATTTTATGTTGTGAAGACCCTCATTACTCCATGACTACTTTATGACTATTATGTGTCCACTATTCATTTTGAAAGTTTTATTGAAGCTCTACTTATAATATTTAAATTTAAATATATTATCACTTTGTTTATAATGTGCAGTGACAAAATGACTTAGTATGAATATAAATTAAAACTAAAAGTTATCCTCAGGGTGCAAGGAAAGTTAGAAAATTTGAATATTTTATTTTCATGAATTTTTTGGTAAGTTTTTTATTTTCATTTGTGGAGTATATTTATTTTGTGGGCACCACATTATTATGATTATATAAATTTTCCCCCATGTGAGGCATGATGTCTTTTGGAGAGGTTCATTATTTAGCATGAGAGATAGAAATCAAAATTAAAAAAATAGAAAGTGATGTTCTTGATTCATTATTATCATTGCAGTCATGTGTTAATTCAATTCCAAACTAAAATGCATATGTGGCAAATGATATGAGGTGATTCTTATCAATGCTATTATGAGCTCAAATATATTATGTATGAGGTTGATATATATTTAATACTTGTTCGATAAAGCTCACTTGTATGCATATTTGCACTTAGAAAAGTCAAATGTATTGTACAACATTGTCTTACATACAAATAATTGCTATGTTTTGATAAATAGGATTTTATATTTGTATATGATGCATGATATATTTATTATGATCTATGAAATGATAATATATCAATTATATATAGGCACATTATAGTTTCAAATTATCTATAAATTCAACATCCATGAGTAGTACCCATGTGCGTGTTGTATCAGTCATGGGTTAAATCATTTCTATATTTAATATTTTGTTGTACTTGTATATCATATCTTAAAATGTTAGTTTAAAATATATATTTTTATTCTATGTGAGGGTAAATAGTTGGGGTTGAATGGCCTAAAATCCTTGTACAAAGGAATAAAATATAAATCATTAAATATATCATGCAATGCCTCTACTAATGGCTCATGGATAACACAAATAAATAACAAACTAACAACTTCTAATACACTAATTAACAAACTATTAGCAAAAACCAACAATAAAACAACAAGTAGTAAGCCTAAAATTCTCATTCTTCTCATGTAAATAATGAACCATGAATTCAAACAAGGTTTTTGGTGAAACCTAGTACCAACACAACAATAAATAGGGTTTATAGACTAATCAATAATCCTACATGAAACTAGATCACCCTAAAAATTAATAATATATATCCTGAGCCTCAGCCTAGAGTTTTGACTAGACCCCTACACTAGATCATAAAATTTTGGTTTTGCCTGAAACCAAAAACCATAATATAACACATGAAACAACCTTTGATCTACTCATTGAAAATATAAATTTATGAATCCTAAGTATAATTTTGGTAAAACTAAAAAGCACTAAAAATAGGCCTAAACCAATAACCTTCCATGAATCACCATTGTCCCATTAGAAAACTGCCTAAGATCCAACTAGGACATTGGGACACATAATGAGTAGAACTTCCAAAAATATGGAACCTAGCATAAACCAATAGTCTAAAAAACACCCTTGAGATAGATTCCACTCTATAGAGAACTGATGATTAGACATAAACATAAATTTGGCATATCTTACCTATACACCAAGATCTTTAACCCATTTGTGGCCAATCAGACCCTTCTTGGTCTAAACATTAGGGAAAAGAATCAACATCTTAGAAAGATTCCTCTTAAAACTCAAAAAGCTCTGAGAATGAGAGTAAAACATAAGATTGATATCAATCTAGTTCTCATTAAAATGATTACATAATTTACCAAGAGCATACCCTAAGCAAATCAAAGCCATGGGATATGCTTAATTAACCTTCTCAACATCATAACTAACCTTCCATTCTCTAGCTACATTAACCAATAGAGACCAAGGCATGCCTAAGCCACATCAATAATGGTAGTTTTCCGATCTAACTTAATTATACCAATAATCAGAATATATAGGCATGAATCATTTATCTCCTATCCAAAGAATCAAATCAAATCCTAGCATTGAGATTTTTATATAAAAAATACTATAGTCAAATAAAATGTCATTTTAATGGAATGAGTGTCACTTGATACCACCCTTAACCTTAGATCTATCTTAAGGTCTTTTTCAATTATTTTTCATCTTATATGCATGTATAACTAATGCCTAGATATACCAATATTTACATTGATCCATCACCTAGGCATCCCCAATCCTTGTTCACATGTGTCAGCCACCTGGACAATAACACATAC
>JARHVA010001241.1:1670000-1687500 GCA_037957365.1 Torreya grandis | reverse complement strand
TAATAAGTGGACCATAAATGACATCCCACTTGACCCACAACCATAAGTCATAATGCTTCTTTTAAAAAGTGGCACCCCTTATGATCCTTAACCATAGGTCACAATGCTCCTATATTATGTCCCTTTTGACCCATAACCATAAATTTTCCCTCATATATAATTATTTATCCTAAAAAAAATGTTATCTTAACCTATCTTTGAGTCTTATAGATTTATGGTTAGATATAATAGGTCATCAAATACATAAATGACTGAGATAGATTTGTAGGGAAAAGAACCAAAAATAATCTATAGAAATAAATGTTATTTTTTATTAGAGTTTGAATTTTTAATAATCAATAAAGATTGATTTTAAAATACACACAAACTAAATAAAACATTAATTAATTTTTAAAAATTCAAATAATGTTTAGTTTATATCTTTTACATTTTTAGGTGGTTTTATATCTTACCATGGTTGTTTTTTCCATCATGGGTTAAATCATTTATATATTTAATAATTTTGTGTTATTATAAATCATATCTTAGAATGTCAGATTTAAATATATTATTTTATTCCAAACATAAATTATAATATCAATAGGTAAAATTATTCCATACAATGCCAATCCTAATGAAAATGATTTTTAGGTCAATATGCCAACACAAACTATAGAGGTTGATGAACAAAAATATTTTTATATATGTGTAATAATTGATCTCATTCTAGTTGTCCTTTCGAATGCTCAACATTCTCCTTTTTAAAATAAATTGTTATATAAATAATAATTATCAAAAAAATTATGATATGCAAAGTTAACCATCAAATATAACCCTCTTAATCTACCATCCACCAAAGTAATCTTATAAATTTACCTTTTTTAATTTCAAATGATGTATGGACATAAAACAATCTATTAAAATATAGAATTATTATATTTTAAAATACAATCAACTAACACACTATCTTTCAAGGGTGTTGTGTCAGTCATGGGTTACATCATTTCTATATTTAATTTTTTTGGTTTATTATATCTCAAAAATTTAGATTCAAATATATTTTTTAATTCCAAACATGAATTATAATATCAATGGGGAAAATTATTGCATATAATGTCAAGACTAAAGAAATTATTTTTAGGTCAATAAACCAACATAGACAATAGATGCTGATGAAAAAAACATTTTTATCTATGTGGAAGAATTAGGCTTGTTCTACTTGTCACTTTTAATGATCAACATTTTCCTTTTTTAAACTAGTGAATTAATGTGTTGATTACATCCAATTTATTTGAGAATGGATGCAACAATAAGAAAAGACACAACTTTATTTTTCATCCTTCCAAGTACAATATAGAATAAGTAATTATAGGTTTGAAGATTCAAATTCTAGTTTATCTATGGTAGCTGTGATAAATCGACTATTTTTATAATCCTTACTCTCAGTTATGTATTTTAAAACTTATACATGCTTGATTATTTCTAATACTATTATCTAAAATCCCATTAAAAAAACTATGGTATTTTTTATACCTATTAAAATCCATTTGAGAATATGGTTGTACTACCCCATGAATAAAGTGACCATTTAGATGATAATAAATTATCCTAAAAAATTTACTCTTTGTATAAAGAGAAAAGAAGGCAAACAATGTAAATTATCTCTTATTTAAAATATTGACATGTATTCATGTGGCTACTATTATCAACCAAATTTTAACCCTTTGAAAGGTAGTTCAATCCTTTCAAATTTAGAATAACATGGAAATAATCCTATGATGTGGGTGGCCTAAACTTGGATTGCATATTTAGGTTACAGGGCTAGCTCCCCTTGATGAATCAGTTAGACTCACATACTTCTCTACCATTTGTTTAGGAAAAGAGATAGAAACCTATTCTAATAGAGGTGATGCACCAAATATACTTGACCACTACCAACCAGTTATAAATTCACTCCAAACATGAGACTAACCCAAATAATACACTACTCCAAATATACTTCTCTACATTAACATTTCATCTAAAGGTTAGGAAAGATGCTTGGGCCAGGAGGACTAGTCAAGAGTTCATATGATAACGCTAGTAAAAATAAAAATAAATAAACCTTTCACCCTTCACTTAAACACTTTAAAATACCTATGAAGAAGTTTCAAATTGAATATGAATGCAAGAAAAGGACAAACATGTCAAAGAAGTAAAACTAGTCACTTGATAAGATCAACTAATCACACAAACATATTGAAACTAGTCAAAATAAGATGTAAAATATAAGTTTATTATTAATAAAATTATTTAAAATTATTAGGGCTTCACCATACCTAAGTGGAGGATATAAACATAGCCTATCAAGGTTGAATATATAAAGAAATGAGAGAGTAGAGGAGAGAAGGGCATAGGAGAAAGGGAGTGACAAGTGTCAAGAAGAGTTACATTCAATAAATATGGTGTGAAACTATTTCATCATGTCTTCAAGTATGATTTTTTATTTCTTGAATATGATCTTCTCCTCCAAGTGACATGAAATTTTGCATCTTTGCTTGACACCTTGCCTTGTTCTTCAAAACTATCATTTGTCTTGGATTTCGAGATGAAAATGGCCTCATTCATCATAAAATCATGTTGAGTTAAATTATATCTCTACTCTTTACCCCTTTCATCATGTTTATAATATCTTCCATCTACCATCTTAGTGGCAATCATCAAGTAATTCCTTAGGTGTCTTAAAACCCCTTTATCTCACTAGGTCAATCTTGTTTACAAGTGTAAAATATTGAATTCATCTTCACCAAAGAAATATTTATCCATGTATGGCCTCTTCATATAAAAATATACCTATAAAAACTCATTTTGAGTCATCAAACTCTCTTCAAGTCTCCATTTTGCACCAAAATGTCTCATTTAGCCTCATTCCTTATAGCCCTAAAAACATGTAAACCTCCTTGCATATAATATTTTACATATGGTAATGGGAAAATAAATGTAATTTTTAATACTTATTATCCCCTTACATGACCATGAAAAATTTTAAGACCTAACTCCAATTAAAAGTGTCCTTTTTATGCTTTTATCTCTCCTCAATTAAACTTGAATTAGGCCTCCTTGCCTAAAAATTGAGTTTCTACTCCAAAATTCTCCCACACATGTGAAACCAAACAAAAGTGTGTGATTAATTTTCTAAATAAAATCACCAAACTCCATGCTAAATTTGAGCTCTTGAGACCCTATAAAATCATGAGAACCATGAAATGGTCTCAAACGTTGATCTCTTTTTAAGCCTATTTAAGACTGCTTTGAAAAACTAGATTGGTTTGAGAATATATAGGGTTTATTATATTTATTTTTGTATTTAAAATTTATAATACATCCCATTTCATCCTCCCTAATATTTTCCAAGCATCTAATTCCTCAAAACCCTATAAAACACTTAACAACCTTACAAAATATGACATTAAATGTAGTCTATATAGTTGCATGTATAGAAACAAATCATGGACAGAACCTAATTGGAATATATAATGTTTTTTTGGTATTTATAAGATCATTATAGTTCATCTCATGTAATTTTGAGGCCATTCTCTCACATCAGGTCCTTACTAGGGTTTAAGGAGGGTTTAAAGTGACTTAGATTCTTAACGATTATTCATAAACCCTAGGCCCTTAATCCATAAATAATTCCATAATTTTTAATATCATTATCCATCTCAAATTTACCTAATATAATAGGATCCCATGCATCTTTTTTGTACAAATACAAGTGTAAGAAGTTGGCTCTCGGGTTGCAAATATGTCATTGGAGAGTGGTTTGAGTTCTTAGTTATTGTTCATGAGGGTTGAAGGCCTAAAATAACAACCAATGCCAAAAATTTTAGTTTATGTATCTATAAAACATATATTAAATCCATTTTATCCCATTCATAGGGTCAAGGTCTCAATGAGAAGAAGAATACGGGTCTTTAATTGCATTCCTACATGAAAGCAGCTCAAGGTGATCTTATAGGCCTAAAAGGCACTTTCCTTGTCTTTCTCTTCTTTTGGATGTCCTTATATGGTTTATGTATTTACTTGTATTTATATTCTCTTCTTAAAAATTTATAACTAAATATAAAATGTTGTCAAATGCATAAATGACCCATATGGATTTATAGGGGAAGGAACCAAATACAAACTATAATAAGAAATGTTATTTATTATTAGAGTTTGTTTTATTTAATAATAAATAAAAATTAATTTTAAAACACAAAAAAAAACTCTAATTAATTTAGAAAACACAAAATATTTATCTTATATCTTTTACATTTTTTAGGTGGTTTTATATCTTTACACTTATTAAAATTTAAAATAAATATAGAACACTTATTTTCATACATATTGAATTGAAATAAATTTTTTATTAGTACATTCCCATCATTTATTATTATTTTCACCAACTATTATTAATCTAATTTGACTCTTGGACTACCAATAGTAATCTTCTAGTTCATATAAGTAGAAATCATTTCACAATGTTTAGTAGAAACCATAAATAAACTACTCTTTTTCCCAATTATAGTTAATTGATGAATAATTGGTCTCTAATGTATCCAATCAATGGGATTTATTTCATTTATTTTAATTATAATCCCTTTAATAATATCATGGAAATGGGTGACATTTACCATGGAAAATGGGAATGAAAGGTGTCTCACTATTGTGTAAGAAAAGATAACAAAGATAGTTGTAGCATATTGATATTGCCATAAACTATGGATGGATGGAAAGTGATGGAAATTAAAAATAAATATATTATTTAAATTTATTCTTACTTACTATTCCTTTAAAACCATTCAAAAAAATATCATTATGCACATAGCTTAACAAACAATTGACAAAGTTGTCGAGCACTTTCAAACTACTATTTTCCACTATCAACTGCTTTGTTGCTACTATTACCAAGTAAGGATTTTATGGTCTTAATAAATGTATTTTACTAAAACATATTATAATTGATATAGGACAAAAATACTTAACCATAAATTATTAATATTTAACTACCTTTTCAAACTACAATCTTTATAGTTATTTATTATCTGTGGACCATTCTGGAAGAATACTTTATTTATGTATATATTTGTTTGGCATTGAATTTATTCACAAATGATAAAACTTGAATACTACTTGCTAATTTTTAATGTGTAAAGTCATTATGGGATCTTTATAATGAATTTCTAAACTCAACACAAGACCCAAAATTTCATTAATTATCTGGCAAACTGGTGGTATCAATCAGATAGAGGATGAAATTAAGGAAGTCATCCAAATATTCTTCTCGAGACAAAAAATCAAGACATACTTTATCATATTACGCATAAAAATACCTCTAAAACTAGTCTATGTGCTATTGTATAAGATAAATGCCTACTGATCAACCAAAAAAATAGCTTGAGTGTCTAGATACCCTAAGCCTAAGTACAATTGTAGTAGGATTATTGAAAAAATGGCCCTTTAGGCTTGCTATGGTGATGCATGTGAGTAGGGTAGATTGGAAATTTTGAGTTTTTTGTATTAAAACTTATCATTGAATCCAAAGCTTCCATAGGTTTTCATTAATTATACACAATATTACACAAAAATTTATGAATTAAAAATAAAACCTATTCTATTCAATTTGGAAAAAGATAATCCCACTCAGCCAAGAAATAAAATTATTCTCTAATCTTTGTGTTAAAAACTTAAAATTATTAATTTTCTATTATTTCCTTTATTTTATAAATAGTTTAATATATATATATATATATATATATATATATATATATATATGAAAATAGAAAATTAGATAGATGAGTTGTTAAGGGTTTTGAATTGAGCATAACAAAAAATATAAATGTAGGCATTGCTGATAAGGATGAAACACTTTGTAGAGTATGGGTATTTTTTAACATCTCGTAGACCTAATCAAACTAATTCCATGATATGCATTTTTTTTGTGGGAACATCACTCAAATGTAGTCCAACTAATTATATGAAATGAGTTTTTTTCTAGGAAGATCTAAGCTGAGAACCTCTCATGGTGAAGGTAGGTTGCCCATCTTGCTAAAGACACTTGTTTCAAAGTACAATAGTGAAAATTAAATTTAATGTCTACTAGATGTTAGTGATGATTATCTAATGCAAATATAGGCTTATCGATATGGTTTTGGTTTAAATTAGTTTATGTAATATTCTTGTCTGTACATGTTAAATCATGGAATCAAATTCCAATATTGGGAACCCATTTAACTAACATGTGCACCGATATTGATAACCATCCCAACTAGAATTATGTTATGTCCATGCATTCCCATTGTAATGAACATGACTAAGTTTACAGCTAGTATTGGAATATGTTTTTGTTATTATATTTCTTAAGAATGCCCTAAAATAATTATCTATCATGATACAAGATGATAATATATGGAAAACCATATTATTATAAAAAATTATCAATATTTAAAGAGGTGATAAAGTAAATTTTGACACATAAAATAATCCTTGTAGTTTGACAAGCATTCAAATTTGAGTGGATGTCCTTATATCATTAAATTCATAATCTATGCTCATGAGTTTCAAAATGCAGTTGGCAGTTGGTAGATAAAAGACCTTGAATATTTAGAGATTCTAAATGACACATATATTGAATAGTTATTTTCCAAATGGAAACTTAAATTAGAAATGATACATGTGTTCTATAATATGTGCATTGAATTCATAATTTGGGTAACAATCACCCATGGATTTAACAATTAAAAACATATATATAATAATTTTTGCATGAATCTCTCATTTATGTTTTGTTTTATCAATGATTGTCATGAAATGCTAAAAAGCATGATATAATACTCAATGTAGATGTTCAATAATTTCCTATTGGTAAGTAAATCCTTCTAAAAGTCTACAAAATGTTATTTTTTGTAATGGAGTCATCATTTGTATTTATGGTACAAGCACGTACATCGATATTTATGATGCAAGCTTTATATATTTTTTTATAATAATGCCCTCGTGTATACAAAAAATAAATCCAAGCATGTGCATCAATATTTACAGTGCAAACTTTATATAAGTTTTTATAGTAATTATCTCATGTAGATAAAAAATATTGTAATAAGTGAAGTCCATAATTTTCTTGTGTGGGCCAAACCTAGTAAATTTTGGGATAAGATTATTCAATTTTTTAAAATTTAAAAATAGTATCCCATTCAAGACATGCATTCTATTCATTAGTAGATAGCTACATACTTATATGAAGGGATCAATAGGAATGGACTTCATGGTACCTCTTTTTTTTAATACAAATTAAAATGCATTGGCTTGAAACATTATCATTTTTCATGTGTATCTTCTTTAATGCTTCATATACTTTGACATATATTGTCCTCTACCAACTTTGATGTACAATAATTCTATGTTGATAACTTTGTATATGTATATAGTGGGTTGACAACTTGACAAATATTAGGTGGAAAGATCCTTCTCAAGTATTGCTACTATGAATAATTAACTATAGTCACCTAGGTGATAGTTGTAGACACATAAAACTGGTCAAAACTAGCTTTTGATCAAACTTCAGACTGATTGCTACTAACCATTGAAAATTAATCCTAGGAATCACTGAATGTCCCAAATTTAATTTTGCATATATCATCAAAACTTATAACCATGTTGAGGCACACCTAATTGAGGTATCATATTGTATTCAATAATAACTTCTCACAGATTCATAACTAAGCGCCTTGTGGCATCACAATCATCAATTTGGCTTATGGACCTTTTAAGTGGGGCACATTAACAAAAATAAAATCTTGAAAGACCTAAATGGATAATCAAAATTAATTAACAATCTGAACCAAATTAAATGCCTAGTCAAATTATCTATGTGCAATTAATGAATATATAAAAAAGAAAATACAAATATCCTAGCCTTTCATCATGACCTTTGTGAGTTGTCAAGCTCTTTGGAAATATCCTAAAATATCTCATTTTGGAGACCCATGCTTATTCATTTAAAATCATGGTTAATTGACAACTATTAACTTTATTGGGTTATGTTTGACTCACCCAGGTTAGGTATGAACCCATTCCATGTTTAATTTCCACCTTGACTCACCTTGGGTTGGAGTTAGATCCATTTATTATAAATACATTACCTATTGAATTTTAAGCTATTTTGGTGAAAATTTATCGTGCATAAATGAATTCAAAGATTTGATAACAGTAGTTTTATAATGCGAAAATGACTATTAAGTAAGGTTGTAATGCTAAAATCTTGAATCCAAGCTACATCAATCCAACATAAGCCATGGTGCCAAGGAGAGAAGGAGATAGACAACCTCCATTTCTAAATATTTATTGAGAACAAGCTAAGTAAACCACTCAATAATGCATTTATAGGTCCCAAAGAGGGTAAAGGATTTGTTGTCTTTTGAATTTTAGTTGTGCTTTCATTTTTCATTTGTTAACTAAGCTCACCCCCAAGATATAGGCTTGTAAGTGTTAGTGTTAGTGTTAGTGTGTCTCTTTAAGTTTTTATTGCTTAAAATAATATGTTACTAGCCTCCCTTTTTGGATTCCTATGATCACAAATGTCATGCCTAGTGGGACCCAAAGTATCCCATATAGAAAAGAGATCAAAGTGCATCTTATAGTTTTTTTAATGAATGCATGATCATCTTAAAATTTTGAGTTTTTACTTTGTTTTTTCCATATTGTATTTTTAGTTATATATAGTTTTACATAGTAAATAGTATCGGTTTACCCTAACCAACATTGGTCTTGTCCTAATCAGCATTGGTCTCTTTCTAGGGTAGAACATGATAGAAAAACTTGGTTTTTGAGTTTTCTTAAAAGTTACATATTATTATTCCTAGTTTTATTCACTTGCATGCTCTCTATCTATATCATTTTTTTGTAGGATATAGAGGTTTTCTAGAGATTTTATACTTGGGATTTTTTTTTTAAAAAAAATCATTTTCTTTTTCCTACAATTTTATAGGTAACCAGCATTGGTTTTAAGACAAGAGGCATTGGTTCTGTTACAACTGGTATTATTTTTCTTATAATCATCATCAGTCTCTATGGATCGATGTCAACCTCTATGTAACAAAAATAGAGAAACCCAAGAGTTAAATTGGATAGATGTTTGGCTCATTCATGAAAGTTCTTCAAGGTAGGAAAAAAACCCTCTAAAAACTATAGGACCTCAGCTAGCAAAGGAAATAAATTTGGAAGTGTTTAATTATTGAACATTTTATTTTGGTACCTAAAAGGAATTTAGACATTTTTATGCTTTATTAATTTGTGAATGTTTTTTCAAGTTGTCAACTAATGCTAGGGGTCAAAAAAAAACATTAAATGTTTCATTTTTGGTGCATTAAAATGAACTTTAATCACTTAGTTACATATTTTTTAGAAGTATTTATTTTTATACCTTGTTTTTTTGGAGTTATTTATTTTTGCAAATAGATTGATGTGTGTATGTTATCCCCCCATCCCCTTTAGAGAACTTGGGTGACTAAAATCATTCTTTATTTGCATTTGTTCCTTGTCTAAATATGTGAAAAGAATTATGTTAAGGCTCTCCCCAAATCTGTATGGTTTAGGTGATCTAAACACAACCTTAAAGTCTTTTTACTTTATTATTTATTTTAATCCAACTTAGCTTGTTAGCATGAGTTCTTAGCCTCCTCATGAGTTATTTAGGGGTGTGTTGACTTGGGGTTTTATCTCTCATCATTGTACAAACCCTACTTCATGGTGGACTATATCAATTAGGGCACATATACTTTGATTTCTAGGGGGTTGAGCGGCTAGCCTCTCTGATCATAATGAAAACTTGAGTCAGGTCTAGCTAACTAGGGGATTCCACCAAGAAGTACATAGATGAAATCACTATGCAAAGTAATATAACCTTGTATAGTAAATTATCTAGTATTAACTCAATTGAAATGAGGCATCTCTAGTTTTAACCACACTTGAGACCATCTAGATGTTCAAAAGTTTATTTTAAGAATAACACCACATGTTGAAAATATATATTGAATGCAAGGTGAGTAGCCCGAATTTCCATGTCATCATAAAATCTCTTGGGAGAAGAGGGGGCCTAAAAACCCTAATTTTCATGCACTTTTATTTTTATATTAACACTTAAAATCCTCTCAAGGGCATGTATATAGATAGAATTTGACAGTACTACATAACCTTGACAGCTTTAGTATCTAGGACATTACATTTAGATGTTTATGTCATTTTATCTTGTATTACATAGTTTTTTAGTCTAAAACTATATATTTTATTTGTTATGCCATGTGAAAATGAGTTTTGTGTCCATATGACTCCATTGTTTGAGGAGATGTTATGCTATCCATTTGACACCATATGTTTGCCTTAGTCTTTTTGACAAATCTTTGTGTGTGTGTCACTTGATTGGAAAGGGTAATGTTACATTACCCAATCCATTTCAAGTTTTATGCCTTGGAGTCTTGAAACAAACCATTTATCACACCTTAAGAGAGAGATAATGTTGTTATGTTGATTAAACTATTTTATAGACTTGTTTTGTCTTTTGTCCAAGTTTTCAATTTTAAACCAAACTATGTGTGCCTTTTAGGTCTTTGTCTAGTACCGTTATGCAGTTCACCTTTATCTATCTTGTTGATAAAATAATCCTAGATTTTTTGAGTTGATTATTTAATTAACCTTGAGTTGAGTATTTAATTAACCTTGACCAATTCAAATCCAAATATTGATTGATTTATGTTTATGCCTTGTGTAATATGGGTATAGACACTGTTCTTTCTCTTTTGGGTTGTGTAACTTAGGTTAATTATTTACCACTTTGAAAACTATTGTGTGTGCCTTCATTTGGGAGAAAATAGTTTATTTTCAAGTGCCTTTTTTCATGTCTTATTACAATTTTGTCAAATTTAATGTCTAAATTTTATTGCCTAGTCTATGCCAACATGTTTCATATTTTTTATATTAAATCATACCCCTTTGTTTGATCCTATCTTTTGATGCCGCATTTGGCCAAAGGACCTAACAACCTTTTATTTTCCTATATTAGACTTATTTGTAACACTTTAAACCTAGAATTTGGCAATCTAGTTTTAGTTCATCCACTTGACCTTTTTGTGTGAGACATTTAACATTAGACATTTGATGTTAGTTTGTTTTATACTAGGTTTTAACATAAACCCTTTTTGGAAATACAAATCCATCCCTTTGACCAAGTTATATTGATTTGAAACTATTTATCTTTTTAGTCATTATTTTTTAAAGTTTGTATAACTCTAACCCCTTTTATCATGAAACATTCACCATTGATTCGAACATGTCTCACAATACTCGTAGTGGTGTCATGTATAATCTAGGGTATAGTAATGTGATCACAAAAGAAGACTATGTTCAAGACCCATATGGAGATGATGTTGTTTGTGAGATAGATCCTTATCCACCTTACAACACTTAATCAGGGCAACAAAGCCAAGATCCTTTGGCCCACTATTTGGTCAACAAGCTTCTATACTTAGAGCAAGACCAAGACCAAATGATATAATACCTATCTATCATACCTTTGGTTATAGAACAGGTCAAATAGTAATTATACTACATTATAAGGCCATCATCCTATGACAGACCTCATGGAGGATCACTTCATACAGATGTAGATATCATATCAACCTATCTGAACTTAGCACATAATTTCAATAACATGACCTTGTCAAATTCTTCTCTTATTGAGCTACTTCCTTCGATATGAGTCTTAATTAAATTAACATGCCATGAAAAATAGGTTATAAACCCATTCAAATAAATAACTTTATTCGGAGACATATTCAATTACCAAGCTATCAAATAAGTATCTTCTATTTTTATGCAAAATAGTGAGCCAAATATAGTGGATACTATGCAAGTGTCGTCCAATCTAGACCAAAGTGGTGTAAATACACAAACAACTAGTCCAAAACAAAACATGCCTTTAATTAACACCAAAAGTAGTTTTCAAACATAGGGGATAGTAAATTATACCTCCCAACTACAAATAACTACCTCTAATCCTAAATTAACTACTTATTTGAGCATACAACCACAAATATTAAGTAGTCAAAAAATAACCAGTGTCGTGCCTCAACAAAATGTGATGAATATTAATCCACCACAATAGGTGATGACTAATTTTCCACAACCATAGGCACAATCCAACATACCCATGAAGTAGAGGTAAAACATCTTGCCACCTCAACAAGAGGCAACCAATGTTCTACCTCACCAAGTAGTAATGAACATCCATCTTTAGTCATAGACCAACATACCATTATTATCACAAATGATGTCTAGTCAATAGCATACGAGTATTGGTTAGTGACAAATGACAAACCTTCAAAATGCATATACTTCCCAACAAGGATTTCCACTACCAAGAGGTTCTAATGTTCCACAAGTACCTATTAGGCAGCAATTCCCTTTTGTTTCTAACATGCCACAAACTCAATGATAGGGCCTTGGTTCACAAGTTCCCCTTAATCAACAAGGTTGACTAGTCAGTAGTAAGTCACTAATCAACCACAATAGGCATAGTACATCACCCCTACCCATATCCTTCCATCTCAACTATAATTTCCCCAAAACCAATCCCATATACCAAATCCTAACCATAATATTATACTTCAATACGTGCAATTCTAAATATCACATCCTAATCTATGAATGCATATTCCTGGTTAATTTCCTAGCCAAACTAACATTTCAAAGAAAACCATGCCTCCACTATACCCAAGTCAAAGTAATCCACTTTTGACCACCTAGCCTCCACCTCAAATCAATGTTCCCTCTAATTTCCTATTACAATAATTATAATGAATGAAGGATGCAATTACCATCATCCAAGCCTAAAAATAAAACAAAAATTTTAAGTTGGATGACATGTGTTCCCACCCTTTTAACATGGAGTATTTATAAATATCATTTCCTCTAGGATACGAATCACTAAAGTTTAATAAATATAAGGGGAAAGGAGACCCCAAGGCCTAATTGATCAAATTCTTTATTTCTTGTCAACTAGTGGCCTATAGAGACATATACCTATTGCTTTTGTTTCTAATTAGTCTAGTAGGAAAAGATTTGGAGTTGTTTCTAAAATTGCCTAAAAATTTAATTTATAATTATGATGATCTTTTCAACAAGTTTGTGCAACCCTTCTACAATATTGAGCATGAAATTTCATTGGTAGATTCGATGCAAGCCAATTATAAGGCTGGTGAAATTTTCACAATTTATCTGTAGTGATGGAGAGCACTTGTAAGCTAATTTACCCACAATTTACCACATAAACAATTAACTACTCTGTTTACTAAAAATATACATAACAAGATATATTACCATATGGATCTTCAATGTCTACATACTTTTAAGGAAATCATTGACAAAGGTTTGTTAATCAAAATTTACCTTATTAACAAAAGGATCATTAAGATAACCTCATCAAATCAAAACCAAAACAATGGCCAAAACTAAAACCAAGTCCAATCACAAGTGTCATAACCAGTGCAAGCTAGAAATTATGAAAAACCTAAGTCATTCAATCACAATAAGAATGTTGTTACAAATGGATTAAATGAGTGGTGACATGCATAAATGGTTAAAACACCATCTACTCAGCCTGCATCACATATACAAATTACTCCTAAATAATAACCTCTTCAACAAATGCAGTAAGTGTAGCAGCCTAAACCAGTGCAAAAAAAGTAACAACTGTTGCCTTCATAAACCACTCCTTGAAGGAGAACTATGCCTATTCATCACATATTTAGTGACCTTGGATAACCCTTTTAATCCATGTTTCACAAGCTCACTACCACTAATCTGATTAGTTAGCATATTCTGAAGCACTAACCTAAGGCCATCCCTTATCTAGATTGGTACTGATAAAATGAATTCTGTGAGTATCATTAGGTTAATGGAAATAATTTGCATCATTGTGTGAAAATTAAACATTTAATTTAAAATATGTTGAAAAATGGGGAGATCACATTGGATAATAGAGCTTCCACATACAATCATAATTTGGGAATTTGTCAAAATCCCTTTTCATAACATAACAACCAACAATAACAATAGTATCAATAACTGAGATAGAATTAGTAAAATCAACATAAATAGAACTAACATCATCCATATGGATAGAACCAAGGCCAAAATGATGCCAACATCCAACGAACTTACCATGCGATTGCACATGACTACAACAAAGTTGTAGGCCATATTGTAAGAGGTCACATTTCTACCATCTCCATAAATCCAAGACCAAGTATTAAATAAATAAGACCATTGCTAATCAATTCTAACCAACCAACCCATGCCAATGATCCTTCTTTGACCTGGGACCGCATACCAGTGTACTAGTAAAAAGGGATTACTACATTTGGCCCTCAGATTGATAAATTGTCATTGGATCATGTCCACACATAGGTACACTAATAACTAAACTCATCCTATCTGCTCCCCCACCACCATAATTTACTAAAAAAAATGGTCTTGTATCTACTCTTGATTATGTAATCACAACTTGATGGTCAAAGATTACCATCCTAAGCCCATAGCTATCTACCACTTCACCCATCCAACCCACCATTCTATCTAGAAACAAGCCATTTACTATTGTGAAAGAAAATACATTCAATATTATGAAACAATTACATAAAATACCCATATTAATCACTATTTGGATTTGTTGCATATATCCTCCATCCACAAGAACATCTTAAGAGAGTACCTTGGCCAATCCCAAGTTCCAAATGATATATCTCCAGATAAATTCTAAGTTTTGGTCGAACATCTAGCCCCATGCTATTAATTAACCTTTAACCAAAGTGATATTTCATCTCTTGGCCCTTTGCATAACAATCCATTATACATCAAAGTTGTTATAATGTGACATAAATTGAAACATGTCCTCATAGACAATAGATCATATCTAACTATTGTGTCTCTAAAGCTCATCAAGCTTCTCAGGTACACCACATCCAATCTCTAACTAGAAATAATCATAATGAAGGCCTATGACAATGAAGAACCAGAATCACAAGGCACCATCAGCTTGCTAGTTAACATTGGACCCTTGACCCATGATACACTATGCCATGTGTTAGACCTTGACTTGTCATACAATATGCTTTTGGGTAGACCTTGGATACATGAAATTAATGCAATCCCTTTAACATTGCACTAGTATATAAATTTATCTCATTCAAGTATGGAAGTTGTTATCCATGGAGATTTTCAACCATATGAACATTGCAAGCATTTTGAGGTTGAGTACCAAAGCTATAACTACCATTTTGGATTTAATCCAGTTATTATGAAAGATAAAGGAAAACAAATACTTTTTTATTGCCCATAAGCCAATTGTATTGACCCAGATACCCTTGATTCATTATCCCACATGCAGCCTCCTAAAATGTCTAATCATTATACCATCTTGGCTAATGGCTCAAGAAAAAGTTTAACCAATGATACATTCCATATTGCTAATCTTACATATAACCCCAAGTCTTACGAAAGACCTATAGCCAAACCACCTTCCATGGAATGGCAAAAAAAGGGCAAAGGCAAACTGCATAGTCTATCACCTATCCTTTTCATACTAGCCACTAGCCAAGAACATGACCCACTTGCAAATGATGAATATTATTTGTATAATAAAAAACTAGCTGATTGTTACCTAAATACTATAATAAGTGAAGGAGATAATGTTCTTGTCTAGGATAAACCTACTTAATTGTGTGATAATATTATTCAATTTTTTAAAATTTAACAATAGTATCCTTTTCAAAGCATGCATTCTATTCATTAACATATAGCTACATAGTGATATGAAGGGATCAATAGGAATTGACTTCGTCGCACCTCATTTTTTTAATAAAAAGTAAAATGCATTGGCTTAAATCATTGTCATTTTTCATTTGTATCTCCTTTAATGATTCATATACTTAGACATATATTATCTTATACCAACATCAATATACAATAAGTCTTTGTTGATAACTCTCTACATGTAAATAGTGGGTTGACAACTTGACAAGTAGTAGGCTGAAATCTCATTTCTAAGTATTGTTGCAATGAATCATTAACTACACCCCCTACGTGATGGTTTATAGTTACAAATAATTGCCTAAAGCAACAATAGGTATTGAAGCTAAAACATGAGTCTTGTTTTATATGGTCTAATTAATTTGATTTTATTTCCCACCCCCTACTTGTTGAATATAATTAAAACACCATTTCAAACTAAATTTAAGCATATAATTCATTCCCTTTACAATAAAAATATGGAAAACCATCACATTTAATTGCAAGGAAATGCACATTTGATATTTTATACCAAAGATACTTTTTAACACAAAAACAAAGATCATGACCATAAAATATTATGAATGGGACTAAAGGCATATTATTTCCACCATATAATCAAATAATATCTAAAAATATGACCTTCATTATTCAAAATAAAAGGGTTGAGAGATGCAAAAATAGTAAACATGGGAAGCTCAAACCATATTATTTTATTCATTATGATGCTCAATGATTTCTTGATGGTTTCAAGGTATATATAAAATTGATCATAGATTAAGAGGAAAAAAAATAATTTAAACATAATAACCATATGTAAAAAAAAACAATGAATTTAAGGAAATATCCAAAGTAAGAGGGAAAAAGATAATAAAATAAGTTTTGTTGGTTGTATGCAACATGAAAGAGACCATTTCTGGATTTTGTTCTAAAATTAATAAACATCGAGATAGGGTTAGTAGTAGAGGTACCTCCTACCATACATGCAATCAAAAATGGTAGAATAAGAGTGTATTTTATAACACCACTACCAATGTCACTTGAAAACAAACCACAATAAAAATAAAGATATGAAGGTTAGTTGAATAATATAAACCCAATGGATAGCAATAAGAATAATATCCTATAAATAAAAATAAATTAACACCTTTACAAGGATAACCTCTTTGACCATTCCATAAAATGGAATATATAATTCACAACCTTCCTCAATCACCTAAACTCCTCTCTAAAATAGCCTATAAATCTACCAACCGATGTCAAAAAACCTCCCACCCACCAAAATTATAATAATATCACTCCCCATTTCCAATGTATTACCTAAAAGAACCTTTTTTGCCAATGAAAAACCATTTTAAATTTGAGTCATCACCTAATATTCTAGTCCATTATTCACAATGATATATTTAGGTTGAAAATGTTTTTGAAAGGTGGATTGTAAAACACATTACAATAATATTAATATGAAACATAATGGGAAAAACAAATTTATAATCCTCCAAAAATTAACCATTCACATTTGAATTCTGTATCAAAATCTTAGCAGACAAAAAGATTTAATGTTTTTACATTTCATCAAATGGAGTAGAGTGATTTTTTAGAAATAAGCATATGCATTTTTTTATCTAACATGTTTGAAATCACCATCCGTAGATGTTTT
>JARHVA010001241.1:1537500-1665000 GCA_037957365.1 Torreya grandis | reverse complement strand
GAAAATTCATTATATTAATTCACCCATGGAATAAGGTGTCAATTGTTCATATGAACAATATGGCATCTAATCGTATTTGTATAAGGTGAATAACATCACCAATTCCACTATTAAGGTATATTTCTCACTATATAATGTTATCTTCTATTAGAGCTCTTGCTTTTGCCACATCAACTAAGATACCACCCTGATGGATAATATCCAAACCCTTACCAACTTATCTCATCATGGTCATCTCACTAAAGACTGATCTAAGTAAAACCATTAAAACAAAGTTTAAAATTACGTCAAAAATAATCTATTTTTCTCATTTCGCTCAAAAGGCCAACACACAAACACATTACTAGTTAAGGGTTAACACATTAGATTTATTAGACATATTTGAGCAAATGTTAAGCTAAATTATTGTGGCTTGAAAAAAAAATTCTAATGAAACTTAGTATATTTTATGATTTATTTTAACTTGTTGATTTTTGGTGCTAACCCTAATTCTAAAATAAATCAACATGAGTTATGTGTCTTGACAAGTCCAAGTAACGATACCATGCTTCTATTTTCATAAATTGGATGCATGATATTCCATCTACCCATATGAATACAAAGAACTCATTTCAATACACCAATAAGTAGGCTCTTAATAAAGTCTCATCTCCAAGACCACACCAACATAAAATGTAACCAAACTCAAAATCTCATAGATTATTTCATGATATTGGAACCACCAATATCAATACAAAATGACCATTTCAATATAATAGGGCAATGGGATACTAGTAAAGGCTCATCTCATAGTTTTCTATGCATACATACATAACCCGTTTCTACAAACCACATATATTTGTAACTCTTTACTTTGTATGGACCCATACTAATACAATAAGGTAAGAAGCTCATAATCTAGGTGAATAATAAATAAATGCACAGAGACTTTGTATAATTTTAAAACTAATATATATATGTGGATAATTTTTAAATGTAGATAATTAAACACACATAAAATTAATAAAGTGTGTGTGTATATATGACCAATAATAAATTTAATTGGATAAGTAATGTATTTTTAAAGTTTTTTCAATGTGAAATTTTTAAATATAAATTTATTTTACATTTCAAAACATAAATTTTAGTACATAACATAAGTGTCAATGTTATATTGATTCGTAAGGATTGAAATATTAGTAAAAAGTTATTGAAATGTTGTAGTAAAAGGAAATTTCATCTGAATGCTACAATTTTAGTGGAGAGTGATTAAACGAGGGTTATAACACATGGGAAGAAGTTAGAAATAGCATGCCAAACTAAGTTATGGTGTTACTTGGAAATGAAAAATGAGAAAAGATAGAACATTGAATAAAAAGCAGCAAAGACATTAAAGAAATAGGTTCAAAAAATAGTGCATACAGTAAGCCTTTTGTCCATCCTCATTCAAAGGGATCAATATAATATTGTCTCTATGATGAGCTTATAATTGGTTCCTTATTGTATTAAGTTATTTGGAAATGAAAAATGAGAAAAGACAAAACATTGAATCAGAAGCAGCGAAGACATCAAAGAAATAGGTTCAAAAAAGTAGTACATATAGTAAGCCTTTTGTCCATCCTCAATTAAAAAGATTAATATAATATTTTCTCTTATGATGAGCTTTTAAGTGAGGGTGATTAAATGGAGGAGATTAGAAATAGCGCGCTAAAGTGAGTTATGGCATCAATTGAAAATGAAAAAAGACGAAAGACGAAACATTGAATAAAAACCAGCATAGACGTGCAAAAGAAATAGGATCGGAGAGGTGGTTTCTTATTATTATTATTATTATTATTATTATTATTATAACGGCAAGGATTCCTTATACGCTACAAAGCAGCTATCGAACGTACCACTGAGATAAAAGATTCCTCCGTCGCCCTCATTGAACGGCTGCGATTGCGTAAAAAATGTACGGCGTGTATAGTAAACACTTGACTGGGTCACGACAATGTAAGATAACCGTTAAAACACTTGACTGGACTCGATTCGACTCGGTCACGACAACGCAATGTAAGCTCAGTCGGTCCTCGATCGCGGAGCCTCTACTCAGTCGCGATTCACGAAGCCTCCATTTCCAAATTCCAAGAATAGTCAAATCTGAGGGCCTTCCCAATGCCTATTTATATTTTCGCTCTTCAAAGATTATACCCAACAAGTTTGCAAACATAGATTTCAATATCATCTACGAGATTAAAACAGAGGTTTTTTTTCTTCCAAAACAATCGGAATATGGCATTATATCAATTAGCCATTGGCAATTGGAAGGACGCTGGATATTATTTATCAGCAGGTAATCATAATTTTCACGGATATGGAGAAACCAAAAGCCAAGAGCAACTTGGTAACATATGGAGAGATATTCAGGGTGCCAACCATTGGAAAGGTTTGCTTGATCCCATTAACCCTCTTCTCAAAGCCGAGATTCTCAGATATGGTGACTTCGCACAGCAATGTTATGATTCTTTTGACAATTCTCAATCTTCAAAATACTATGGGAATTGTAAACGCAGCAAAAGCTCACTTTCACAGAGATTGGAATTGCTTAAATGTGGGCGTGGGTATCAAGTCACCAAATATATATACGCCAATACCCGTGTTTTGAACTCCTTTTTCGGAGAGGATTCAAGTGACATTGGCTCTTGGATTGAATTTATTGCTGTTTGCACTGACCCAGATGAGATAAAGAGATTGGGAAGACGTGACATAGTTGTTGCCTGGAGAGGCACTGAAATTCCCCATGAATGGATGCAAAACCTCAAAGACATATTAGTTCCTGCTACCACATCTCAGGCTACAGCATGCTCTGACATCCAAACCAACATTTCAAAACCAGATGCTAGCGTAGAGAAGGGATTTCTCAAATGTTATACATCCACAGACGAGGACTCTGTTAGATGCAGGTTCAGTGCAAGAGAAATTGCAGTCAGTGAGATAACACGGTTATTGAATGAATACCAAGACGAACAACAAGATTTGAGCATAACATTCACCGGACACAGCTTGGGAGCTGCGTTGGCAACCCTGAGTGCGTATGATATCAAACAAATTATGAATGAAAAGGGAATGAGCTCAATACCCGTGACAGTGTTTTCTTTTGCCTCTCCACGTGTGGGAAACCTGCCATTTGCCCAACATATGAAACAAAAAGGACTTGGTTCCCAAAGTTCCCGGAGTTTTTCTAAACGAGAAAATGGGATGGCTCACTAAAATTCTGCAATGGCTGCCGTGGGCATATGTTCATGTGGGTGTAGAGATTACTTTAGACAGCAGCAGCTCGCCTGTGCTGAAGAAAACGTTTAATCCTGCAAGCTTCCACAACTTAGAGGTTTATTTACACCTAGTGGATGGGTTTCAAGGGATGAAGAAGCTGCCTTTCAAATCATCAGGAAGAGACGCAGCCCTTGTTAACAAGAACTCTGACTTATTAATTGAAAGTCTTCAAATCCCTCCCCACTGGTGGGTGCAGAGAAATAAAGAAGTGGTGAAACGTATAGATGGGATATTGGTGTACTCTCCGACAACTCCCACTGCTGTTCCCCTTCCTATTACTCTTCCTCATCTTCTTCCTGTTTTACACACCCAGCTCCAATCTCTCGTTGAATAATAGACACCTCTATTCTTGATTTAAGGGTTTATTCTCCTCCAATTTGTCATGTATTTCTATTTTTGACTGATATATTTATTTCATTGCCATGAAATGAATCTAGATAATGTAAGACATTAAAATAATTTGGGTAGGATGTTGACCTGTATCGAACATTCAAATGTGAATGTCTTAGTCCAACGAAATGCTTATATCGTGTTGATCACGCTAATCATCTTTGTGGCAGCAATTGATTGAAGCAAAAGGATAGATAACAACCTTATTGTTAATTAAATCATTATATTAATAAACGCTCCTAACTGATAATGTGACAGCTTTTACAAATAACTATTGTGCATCAAACTAACTAATGTATCATCAATATGGAAAAAATGCATCATTCATATATACATTATTGTATATCACATTAATTTATTATATTATATATTATATATATCAAATTAATTTTATGGATTGTGAAAACTAAATAATTTTAATTAAATTTTTATTAATTTTTTAACAATATGATATAATATTTATATATAAATTTGGTTATAATTTTATAAAATAAATTTTAATTATATTTTTATAATTTAATTGATGAGAACAATAACTTGTATTATCATAAATATCAAATTTAATGATTTAATGATAGTATTTACTTTTTTAATCATAAAATATAATCAACATTTTTTTAGAGATAGTAAAATTTAAAATAATTCATCAAATACTTTTACGAATTATAATAAATATATATGTTTTCCAAATTTTCCTCTTACAATAACTCACATTAACATTTAAAAGATATTGTTAAATAATGATAGACAAAGTTAATCATCAAATATACCCCGCTTAATCTTCCATCAACTAAAGTATTCTTATAGATTTACATATTTTAAATTCTAATGATGTATGGATTCAATAACAATATACTAAAACAATATTAATATACAAAATTATTATATTGAAAATAAAATCTTCTGATTTGGAAAATGAGAAGAAGATATTTTTAAAGTGTGTTTTGTTGGTGATCGGTTAATCATTCCTATATTTAATATTTTTGTGTATTCATATATTATATTTCAAAGTGTTATACTCAATCCAATATAAGGTATAATCTCAATGTGATAAATTAATTTATATAATGCAAAACATTTTCCTTTTTTAAATTGATAAATTGTTGTGTTGATTGCATCTATTTTCTTTGAGAATGAATGGAACAAGAAGAAAAGACCAAACTTTATTTTTTAACCTTCCAAGTTCAATATACAATAAGGAATATTAGGTTTGAAGATTCAAATTCTAATTTGTCTCTAATTATTGTGATAAATTGACTATTTATTTAATGCATATTCTCAGCTTTGTATCTTAAACATTTTTCTTCTCAATCAATTTTAATACTATTATCTAAAATCCTAGAAATAAAACTATAACATTTATGATACCTGAATAATTCTATTTGTGAATATAATTGTATTTCCCCGTCGAGAAAATGACCATTTTACAGATAACAAATTAGCGTTCAAAATTCTCTCTTCATATATAGGAAAATGAAGGCAAGAAGAGTAAAGTAACAATTTTTTGAAAACATCGACATGTCCTCATTGGCTACCAAGTCATTGTTTATATGCTTTCATGTCGCATCCTTCAAAAATAAATGTGAACCATCTCTCGGATATGAAAGGAAAGGATCTATAAATATATGTTCTATTAACACAAATATGTTTAAAGATGGCTATATTTCCCCACTAAGAAAGTGACCATTTAACAGATAAAATATCATAATATAGTAAACATAATCTGATTTGTAAATCTTTAAATCAAAGCAACAAAATTATGTACAATATTATATATTGCCTAAAAAATTAGGTATTAAAAATCTAAATTTTAAGAAATTAAATATTTTTAGTTTAATTTCATAGATTTAAATGTAATCTATTTATTTATTAAATTGTAGATACTTTTACTAAAATGAAGGGCATAAAAAATGATGCAAAAATATGGTATAAAAAATTTAAAGCTTAGGCAATAACTTATTATAAGTTTAAATTGATAAATTTAGATCTTATTTATTTAAATTGTAAAATTGGCAATCTGGCAAGTTGATAGGGAAAGTTGGTAGGTTTAATTCTTAGGTAGCAGGGGATGCCCACATCGTACATGTAAAATGGAAATATACTTCAAAAATGAAAATAAAAAACTTGCCCTCTAGTTTTAAAAACTTTGTAAATGCAAATTTTATATATATAGATCATTTTATCATTATTCTTTCATGTTGGTTTGTTCAAAACATTTCCTTATTTTTTTTGTGTGTTTGGTTAGGTATTTTTACCTTCACCGATTCATATAACACTTTTCAATTCAAAGTCCTCCTCCCTACAACTATTCAATATTTTGGTAACTAGGGTATCCAAATGAATAGAGGAGGATATCATGGAGGAACTAGGGGAAGTTAATGAGGAGGAAAGTAAGGAGGTAGAGGAAATGGACCATGACCCCCCAATTCAATGCTATTTGTGTGGTAAGTTCAATCATGTACAAAGAAATTTCCCTATGAATTTACAATTCCAATCTTACTATGCCTATTGCAGTGTTTATAAAAACCATGATACATAAGATTGTCTAGTGTTGGAAAAAAAATGAGAGGACAAGGTTATAGGAAACATAAATATTGTAACCGCAAAAACCTGGGAGGGTTCGTTCTTATAAGCCATCACACATCGACAACATGTAGATCATGGATTATCCCTTGTTAAATTGCCACAAGACCAGAGGAATAGGAAAGCATAGCTAGACAAGTATCCATAACCCATCACAAAGAAAGGGTTAATGTGTGAAGCAACACAAATTCTAAAAATGATTTAGCAATAAGAGATCACTAAAGATGATGTTGTAGCCACAAATGCATAAATATATGGGTAGATAATATGTATCATGCAATAAGATGGTGTTTTCACTACCTTGACAGACTTGATAAAGCTCCTTAGTATAGTGCAGGATGAGGATGTCTCATAAAACATCAACAATTTGTTTCATAATCCACTAGAGTGTGTACAAAAATGTTAACAATGAGTAGATCAAATGATAAGGTATGTCAAAACCAAAAAGTAATGGTATATTGATTCAAGAATGGGCATTAAAACAACAGGGTATGGGGTAACCAATGCACTGTTTGATTTTGTCAGCACTATCAATATGATCCCTCAATCAACATGGGTCACTATTGCCTGACTTGTGTTAAGTTACAACCTAATTACACTAAGCCTTGTAGATTATGGGTGCATTGAACCAATTGGTCAATTGAAAGATGTGGAGATCAAAGTTGTAAAACTCAACCTGCATGGTGACTTTGAAGTCATAGATATTGAGACAGATGAGACACACTATCCTATGCTAATTGGCAAAAAGTGGGCCTATGATGGTCAGAGGACCATCAATACATTAAGGAACCAATTATAAGCTCATCATAAAGACAATATTATAGTGATCCATTTAAATGAGGATGGAAAAAAGGCCTACTATACTTACTACTTTTTTGAACCTATTTCTTTGATGTCTCTTCTACTTTTTATTCAATGTCCTGCCTTTTCTCATTTTTCATTTCTAAGTAACACCATAACTCAATTTGGCATGTTATTTCCAACCTCTTCCCATGTGTTATAACCCTTGTTTAATCATCCTCCGCTAAAATTGTAGCATTCAGATGAAATTTCCTTTTACTACAACACTTCAGTAACTTTTTATTAATATTTCAATCCTGACAAATCAATATAACATTAACACTTATGTTATGTACTAAAATTTCTGTTTTGAAATGTAAAATAAATTTATATTTAAAATTTCACATTGAAAATAATTTAAAAATACATTACTTATCAAAATAAATTTAATATTGGTCATGTAATTGTTGGGGATCAACCAACAAACTTGATTACTTTTATGTAAACAATTAAACACAAAATTAAACTAGAATAATAAGTAACTAGAATCAGAAATAGCAAAGAATAAGAGATACAAGAAACTACCCTGAAAACTTGTATTAAACTCTTCTAGAAGGAAATACAATGAAGAAAAATCACACTTTCTTCTCACACCTCTTAGATGTACAGATCTCTTTTCGACAAGAGTTTACAATCAATTCCAACAACTTGGATTGATACACACATATACAATATGTCTTGTACTATTCTTTCTTACACTTACACAAACTATGAAGATCTATCCCTATTATATAATATTAGGGATCATGAGATATTCATTAACAACCATTAGATACACCTCCTAATCAAAGGCTCAAAATAGTCCTACCAAAATAGAAACATGGACTTACAACTAACAGCTAAACTTATCATGCAAACAATCTATTCCATCCACAAAAATAGACTTTCTGGACGCACAGGTGACTGACGTCAGTCTATTTGCCTGCACATGACCAACGTCAGCTGATACATGACCGACGTCGGTAGCTACTGGTTGACTCCTTACCGTCGTCGGTGACTATGTAAATCCAGCAACTTTAGCATCCACTCATCTGGTGAAGCTTTTAACTCTACACCTTAACAATCTCCCACTTGGAGATAAACAGCTGCACTAGTACCTGTATAGCAACATCTTCTAGCTTCTCTATCTTTAAACTCAATCTTGAAGACCAACAAAAGTTGAATGAAGATTCAACTTCTCCTTTGTTATCGGCTTGGTTAACATATCAACAGGGTTCTTATTTGTATGGATCTTTTCTAGCTTCAACTCACCATCCTCCAATACCTATCTAATGAAGTGCTACCTAAGCTGTATATGTTTGGTTCTTGAATGAAAGGCTGAATTCTTAGCCAAATGAATTGCACTTTGATTGTCACTGTATAATCTGCAACTCTCTTGCTCCTTTCCCAACTCTTCCATGAACTGTGTCATCCATATCATCTCTTTGCTAGCCTCTGTGACTGCAATGTATTTTTCCTCTGTATTAGACAAGGCAACAACCTTTTGCAACTTTGAAATCCAGCTAACCGCCATTCCACCAATAGTGAAAACATATCCCGTGGTGCTCCTCCTACCATCTAAGTCACTTGCCATATCCACATCTACATATCCATGTAGAGAAGTGTTTGACCCACCAAAGCATAAATGCCTACTGCTGGTCCCTCTCAGATATCTGAGAATCCACTGGACTACTTTCCAGTGCTCCTTCCCTGGATTGGCCATATACTTACTGACAACTCCCACTACTTGGGCAATATCCAATCTAGTACATACCATTGCATACATTAAGCTCCCAACTATGGAAGCATATGGAACTCTACTCATGTACTCTATCTCATCATGTGAATTAGGACATTGTTCTTTGCTCAACTTGAAGTGTCCAGCCATAGGTGTACTCACTAGTTTTGCATCCTACATATTGAACCTCTCCAACACCTTGTTCACATAATCCTCTTGAGACAAAATCAACCTATGATTTTTCCTATCTCTCCTAATACTCATGCCAAGGATTTTCTTTGCTGCTCCCAAATCCTTCATGGCAAATGTGTGAGCTAATTTTAACTTAAGCTTAGAACCATCCTACATGTGTAAACCTGCAACCAGCATATCATCTATATACAACAACATGATAATATATCTACCATTATCCAATCTCTTAAAATAAACATAATGATCAGATTAACATCTACTATAGCCATGCTCAGTCATAAACCTGTCAAATCTCAAATACCATTGTCTAGGAGCTTGCTTAAGACCATATAATCTCTTCTTCAACCTGCACACAAGCTTCTCCTTACCTTTGACCTCAAATCCTTCCGGATGATCCATATATATTTCTTCATCCAAATCTCCATGAAGAAAGGCTATCTTAACATCAAGCTGCTCAAGATGCAAATCCTCAATAGCAACTAAAGATAATACAGTCCGAATAGAAGTCATTTTTACTACAAGAGAAAAAAATTCACCAAAATCAATACCTGGTTTATGTGCAAATCCTTTCACTACCAACCTGGCCTTATATCTCATCTGTTCATTCTCACCTGCCTTTAACCTGTAAACCTATTTGTTTTTTAGTGCTCTCTTTCCCACTGGCAACTCAACCAAATCCCACGTTTGGTTCTCTTTCAAGGAATCAATCTCCTCACTCATGCCAAGCTCCCACTATCTCTGGGTTTCTACCTGCATTGCTTCATCAAAACTCTCTGGTTCTCCACTATCAGTGAGCAATAAGTAAAATAATGAAGGGGAATATTGAATTGGAGGTTTACTTACCCTTGATGACCTCCTGATGGGCATTTGAGACTCATTTTCTGCTTGTTGTCTGCCCAAATTCTCTGATAGGTTTACTTTACTCTTCTTGCCTTCATTTTTAAAGAATTGGTGTTGTGTTGAGTCAAGAAGGAAAGCTAATAGCATATTTTAGTGAAAAATTAAATGAAGTAAGAATAAAGTAATCTACTTATGATGATGAACTTTGTGCAATTGTACAAGCATTAAGACATTAGAGGAATTACTTGGTGCCAGATGAGTTTATATTTATAAATCATGAGGTTACGAAGTATGTGAATACACAAAATAAGTTGAATAGTAGGCATGCAAAGAGAGTTTATTTCTTGTAGGGGTATTATTTTGTATTAAAATAGAATCAGGTAGATAATGCATTGATTAAGAGGATAGAGTTATTAACTACTATGGTGAGTGAAGTATCTAGATTTGAAGCTATTAAATAAGTATATGATATTGATCCATATTTAGCAAGGTAGTTGAAAAGTGAAAGAATCCATTAACATGTCAGACAAATGCTATTCATGATGAGTATCTTATGCAAAAAAGTTATGTCTTTAAAGGAAAATAATTATGCATTCTAGTTGGGTCTGTATGAGACAATATAATAAGATAATTACATAGTGGTGGTTTGGCTGGGCATTTTGGTAAGATAGAGACAATAGCTTTGGTAGAGGAAAATTATTTTTGGCCAAAAATGAAGAGAGATGTAACAAAGTATGTTTCAAAGTGAAAAATGTGTTAGGTGGCTAAAGGACATGCACAAAATACTGGGTTTTACATGCCATTACTAGTTTCAAAAGAAATATAGATAGATTTGAGTATGGATTACCAAACACACATAGAGGTAATAATTCAAATTTTGTTATTGTATAGATAGTTTCTAAAATGGTTCATTTTATTACATGTAAGAAAATGAATGATGCCACTAGAGTTGAAAAATTATATTTTATGGATATTCTGAGATTTTATGGTGTTCCAAAAACTATTACTTTAGAAAGGGACACAAAATTTATAAATCATTTTTGGAGGACTTTGTGGAAGAATATGGGTACCAAGCTATAATTCAGTAGTGCATGTCACCCACAAACAAATGGATAAACAAAAGTTATGAATATGATCTTAGGAAATTTGTTGAGATGCATAGTGAGAGAGAAGCCCATGAAATGGGACTCGGATTTACCACAAGCTGAGTTTGCATATAATAATTCAGTGAATAGATCAACAAGAAAGTCACCATTTCAAATTTTTTATGGGAGAAATCTTATGGTTAGTTTAGATTTGGTAAAATTACCGATTATAGATTGAATTAATGATGATGTAGAAGCATTTGTAGAATGTATGCAATAGTTTCAAGGAGTAAGAACAAAGTTACAACAAAGTAATAAGAAATATAAAGCAACAGTAGATGTCAAAAATAGATCAAAGGTATCTGAAGAAGGAGAGTTGGTAATTGTATACTTGAAGAAAGAAATATTTCCAAAAGGCACATATAATAAGTTGAAGTACAAGAAAATTAGACCATGCAAAATTATGAATAAAATCAATGACAATGCATATGAGGTGAGTTTACTACAAAAATTTTATATATATCCAATATTTAATGTTTTATATTTATGTGAATTCCTAGGAGAAGATGATGAAGGTAATGAAGATAAATAAATAAATTGGGAGCAACAAGTTCCAAAGAAGAAGAAAGAAAAATAGTGTATGTTTTGGATATGAAGATAGTGAGCACAAGCCAAGGGAATTATAATAGGTATTAGGTGTAGTGGAAAAGATTGGAACAAGAAGAAAAAACTTGGATTACATAATAGGATCTAAATAAGATTGATAAATAAAAATGGTAGTAGTATAATCAGGCCAACTTGTAGGAGCTGTGTTATTTTCAACTAGAGGAGAATGATGCAGAGAAAATATGTGAACCTTTCAGAGGCCATAACCTTTGACCCATAACTCCATTTGAACTCTTTTACATGCCAAAATGAACATGTCAAAAATTTCAATTCTACCCTAAGGTGCTCTATCCCATTATATTTGATTTTGATATTTGTTCTGAGGATAAACACAATCATTTGAAGGTCCAAAATTAATGTTTAATGATTTTCTTAAGAATTTTCTACTTTTATAAATTGTATATTTTTAGAATCGGACATCAAATTTAGTTGAATTTTATCCCATAGGGTAATTTTAACATTTAGAATATTTTGATCTATCCCCTTAGATTTGATTTTGATATTTTTTGGAGGCTAAATGTGATCATTTGAGGGTCCAAAATTAACATTTAATAGTTTTTTTTTAAATTTTCTATTTTTATAAATTGAATATTTTTAGAAATAGACGTCAAATTTAGTTTAATTTCATCCCATAGGCAAATTTTAGCATTTAGGATATTTAAAAAAAAATTAGAGCCATGTACGCTTGCATGCAAAACTTACTATAAATAGCAATTGCTAAAAAAAGACATTTTTTTAGATTTTAGTTTTTTTCTGCATGTAAAATCTAATTTTTGAGTTGAGGATTATTTGATTATGGTTTGGGTTTGTAATTATTTCAAGTCATTCAATACGAATCAATACAAGTTATTGTTCAGAATCTTGGCCTATTGGTAATTTTATTTGTCTTGTTAGTTTTCAGGTTCATTAAGATTCCTATTGTTATTCTAAGAGTCAACTTAGATTAATAAGAATTGGTGAAAATAATAATATAAATAGTGACTTGGTAGCCAATAAAGACACGTCCATCTTTTCAAAAAATTGTTACTTTACTCTTCTTGCCTTTATTTGGATAAGGAATGCATTTTTTAAAGTTTTTTCAATGTGAAATTTCAAATATAAATTTATTTTACATTTCAAAACATAAATTTTAGTACATAGCATAAGTGTCAATATTATATTGATTCGTAAGGATTGAAATATTAGAAAAAAGTTATTAAAATGTTGTAGTAAAAGGTAATTTCATCAAAATGAGACAATTTTAGTGGAGGGTGATTAAACGAGGGTTATAACACATGGGAAGAGGTTGGAAATAGCATGCCAAACTAAGTTATGGTGCTACTTGGAAATGAAAAATGAGAAAAGACAGAACATTGAATAAAAAGTAGCAGAGACATCAAAGAAATAGGTTCAAAAAAGTAGTACATATAGTAAGCCTTTTGTCAATCCTCATTTAAAGGGATCAATATAATATTGTCTCTATGATGATCTTACATTTGGTTCCTTACAGTATTGATGGTCATCTGACCATCATAGGCCCACTTTTTGCCAATTATCATAGGACAGTGTGTCTCATCCATCTCAATATCTATGACTTCAAAGTCACCATGCAGGCTGAGCTCTACGACTTCGACCTCCACATATTTCAATCGACCAATTGGTTCAATGCACCCATAATCTATAAGACTCAGTGTAATCAGGTTGTAACATAACTCAGGGTGGCCAATAGTGACCCATGTTGATTGAGGGATCATATTGATAGTGCTAACAACATAAAACACTATGATGGTCACCTCGTACCCTATTATTTCAATGTCCATTCTTGAATAAATATACCACTACTTTTTGGTTTTGACATGCCATATCATTTGATCTGCTCATTTTTAACATTTTTGTACACACTCTATTGGACTATGAAACAAATTGTTGATGTTTTATGAGACGTCCTCATCCTACACTGTACTAAGGAGATTTATCAAGTCTATCAAGATAGTGAAAACACCATCTTATTGCATGATGTGTATTATCTACCCATATATTTGTGCATTTATGGCTACAACATCATCTTCAGTGGTCTCTTGTTGCTAAATCATTTTTAGAATCTGCATTGCTTCACACATTAACCCTTTCTATGTGATGGCTTCTGGATACTTGTTTGGTTGTGCTTCCCTGACCCTGTGGTCTTGTGGCAATTCAAAAGGGGGTAATCCATGATTTTCATGTTGCTGATGAGTGAAGGCTTATAAGAACGTACCCTCTCAGGTTTGTGTGGTTACCATATTTACGTTTCTTATAACATTGTCCTCTCACTTCTTTTCCAAAATTGGACAATCTTATGTATCATGTTATTTATAAACACTACAATAGGCATAGTAAGATTGGCATTACAGATTCATTAGGAAATTTATTTGTACATGGTTGAACATGTTGCACAAATAGCATTGAATTGGGGATCATGGTCCATTTCCTCTACCTCCTTACTTTCCTCCTCATTAACCTCCCCTAGTTCTTCCACAACATCCTCCTCTATTCATTTGGAAACCCCAGTTACTAAAATATTGAATATTTGATGGGAGGGGGACTTGGAATTGAAAATTTTTATATGAATCGGTGAAGGTAAAAAGACCTAACTAAACACAAAAATAAAATAATGAAATGTTTTGAATAAACCAACATGCGAGAATGAAGATAAAATGATCTTTTTATATAAAATTTTCATTTACAAAGTTTTTAAAACAAGATGGTAAGTTTTTATGTTTATTTTTGAATTATATTTCCCTTTTACATGTATGATGTGGGCATCCCTTACTACCTAAGAATTAAACTTACCAGCTTTCCTTATCAACATGTCTGATTACTAATTTCACAATTTAAATAAATAAGATCTAAATTTATCAAATTAAACTTAAAATAAACTATTGCCTAAGCTTTAGATTTTTTATACCATATTTCTGAGTCATTTTTTATGCCTTTCATTTTAGTAAAAGTATCTACAATTTAATAAATAAATAGATTACATTTAAATCTATGAAATTAAACTAAAAATAAGTAATTTTTTAAAATTTAGATCTTTAATGCCTCATTTTTTAGGCAATATATAATATTATACATAATTTTGTTGCTTTGATTTAAAGATTTAGAAATCAAATTATGTTTACTATATTATGATATTATAATTGTGTTGATCATTCCATTTTATCCATTTTTACTTCAATAAAAATCTGAAATCAATAACATTTAAGTGAAAGACAAAATCATACCCATATTTCTAAGGATCTACGTAGTGTACATCCATACCTCACACATCCCTCACCTAAGTAACATTGATCTTAAGAATATCTCTAAATATTTATTTTAACTCCATCCACCTCCAAGTATATGTATGAACTCCTCATTTTCCATTATTCTCATTCTTCATGATAATATTTATTCCGACCCAATAAAATAATATTTTACCACACATTGGAATCTTGGATAGCTTTAAAAATAAAAATATTGCCATTTCATAGATTTTCCAATGCCGTTCAACAACTATAAACTGCACTAAGTATGACGTTTATCCTATCAATCCATACTACATGGATGCCACATATCGATCAACATCCCACAAAAGAAAAAAGGTTGACACATTTACTAATTTTCTTAAGCTATTTCTTTTGGGATAATTAGCAAACAACTCTTCATCCAGTGAAACCCCTAGCAGTAAAAAATTATCTATTCCATGCTCCTATACATGCAAAGTTTGTAAAATGGCAATAGAAGCATCGAGGAGAAGAAGTATGAGCACGAGATGGAGGACACAATTATTCTGCACTCTTCTTCCTCATCTGTGAGTTCATTTCCTTGACAAAATTCTCTAAAGTTTACCATATTTATTCACACAGATGCTTCTATTTGATTTTTGGAGTGTGGTCAAGGTTCGAACCTACTATTTTTTGTCAATTGTGTAAGATGGCAGGTCACCTATTTAGGTTTTTTGCTACCGAGAACCATTCAATAAAAGAGCATATCAATAGCCCACAACAACTTCCATGAAGGAATGCTTACTCAAACCCCTTTCCTCTTGATATTTTAATAGATATTTCTTATTTGTATGCCAAATGCCTACTGACAACATCATTGATGAGGAATGGATTTCATTTTAATAACAACTTTTTAGGAACAACTTCTACACAATTAGCGATTGAGGCATCAATGTACACATCGCCAATGGGTCCTACATAATTTTCTAATACGTGACCAATGTTATCATTCATGGAATCCACATTCATGACTATAATCATGTTGGCAATGCCATGGGGAGAGACTTTATCATAATTATATTATGTACAATGGCTTTCATTATGTGCATTGTTGATATTTAAATTATAACTCAAATTTATCATTTAAATAATGATCACATAGTCAATTTGTAATTATGTGACCTTTATTCCCTTCTCACAATTATATTTTTAATGGCCATGAAATATATCTATATTACCTTGTGGTCACAAGAATAAAAATCTACACTAAACATGTAATGCTTTCATTATATTAATTTACACATGGAATAAGGTGTCAATTGTTCATATTAAATATATGGCATCTAACCATATTTGTATAAGGTGAGTAACATCACCAATCTCACCATTAAGGTCTATTTCTCACTACATGGTTATCCTCTACTAGAGTTCTTTCTTTTGCCATATCAACTAAGATACCACCCTAATGGATAATATCCAAATCCTTAACAACTTATCTCATCATGGTCATCTCACTAAAAACTGATCTAAGTAAAAAAATTAAAACAAAGTTTAAAATTATGTCAAAAATAATCTATTTTTCTCATTTCACTCAAAAGGCCAACACACAATCACATTACTAGTTAAGGGTTAACACATTAGATTTATTAGACATATTTGAGAAATTGTTAAGCTAATTATTGTGGGTTGAAAAAAAAATCTAATGAAACTTAGTATATTTTATGATTTTTTTTAACTTGTTGAGTTTTTGTGCTAACCCTAATCCTAGAGTCAATCAACATGTGTTATGTGTCTTGACAAGTCCAAATATTGATACCATACTTCTATCTTCATAGATTGGATGCATGATATTCAAACGACCCATATGAATACAAAGAACTCATTTCAATAACCAATGTAATGGGCTACTAGTAAATTCTCATCTCTAAGACCACACCAACATAAAATGTAACCATTTTCAGAATCTCATAGATTATTTCATGACATTAGAACCACCAATATCAATACAAAATGACCATTTAAAAATAATAGGGCAATGGGATACTAGTAAAGGCTCATCTCATAGTTTTCTATGCATACATACATAACCCTCTTCTAAAAACCACACATATTTGTAACCCTTTACTTTGTATGGACCCATACTAATACAAGAAGGCAAGAATCTCATAATCTAGGTGAATAATAAATAAATGCACAGAGGCTTTGAGACAATATAATTTTATGATTAATAGATACTTATGGATAATTTTTAAATGTAGACAGAAAAAACATGTCAAATTAATCAAGTAATATAGTTAAAATCATGTTAAATTAAACAACACACACACACACACACACACACACACACACACACACATGCATGATTACTGTTAAGGTGTGGAGCTAAAAGCTTCACCAGATGAGCGGATGCTGAAGTTACTAGATTTACATAGTCACCGACGATGGCAAGGAGTCGACCAGTAACTATCAACGTCGATCATGTGCAGGCAAACAAGGACTGACATCGGTCACCTGTGTGTCTAGAATGTCTATTTTCATGGATGGAACAGATTGTTTACAAGATAAGTTTAGCTGTTAGTTGTAAGTCTGCATTTCTATTTTTGGCAGGACTATTTTGAGCCTTTGATTAGGATGTGTATCTAATGGTTGTTAATGCATAGCTCATGATCCCTAATCTTATATAATAGGGATAGATCTTCATAGCTTGTGTATATGTAAGAAAGAACAGTACAAGACATATTGTATATGTGTGTATCAATCCAGGTTGTTGGATTTGATTGTAAACTCTTGAGGGAAAGAGATCTGTACATCTGAGAGGTGTGAGAAGAAAGTGTGATTTTTCTTCATTATATTTCCTTCTGGAAGAGTTTAATACAAGTTTTCAAGGTGGTTTCTTGTATCTCTTATTCTTTGCTAGTTCTGATTCTAGTTATTATTCTAGTTTAATTCTGTGTTTGATTGCTTACATAAAAGTAATCAAGTTTGTTGGTTGATCCCCAACAAGTGGTATCAGAGCTCAGGTTGACTAATAAGTGTTTCAGATCTGGTTAGTGTTTGTTGATTACAGGTCACTCACAGGGGTTTTTGTTTGAGTGGGAGAAGTAATGGCAGAAAAAAGTAAACTGAGAATGGAGAACTTTAATGGCAAGAATTACCAATTATGGAGAATGCAGATAGAAGATTATCTATATCAGAAAGATCTATACTTACTGTTGGGTGGGGTTGATAGAAAGCTCATAGATATGGAAGATGAAGAATGGGAAGTTCTTGATAGAAAGGCTCTTAGATCTATAAGATTGAGTCTGGCATCTACTGTGATTTCTAACTTGTCACAGGGAAAGACAACGGTAGAGTTAATGACTACTTTAACAAATTTATATGAAAAGCCCTCAGCTTCAAATAAGGTATATCTTATGATGCAGTTATTTAATTTGCAAATGTAGGAAGGTGGATCTATATCTAATCATCTTAATGATTTCCATGGAATTGTAAATCAATTAAATTCAGTCAAAATAGTTTTTGATGATGAAATTAAAGCTCTCTTAATTTTATGCTCTTTACCTGAAAGCTGGCATAGTTTGGTAATGGCAGTTAGTAATACTGCATCTGCTACAAATATCTTGAAAGTAGATGATGTTGTTAGTGTAATCTTGAATGAAGAGACTCACAAGAAAAGCATAGGGGAAACATCAGGTAAAGCTTTAAGTATTGAAAGCAGGAGAAGGCAAAGAGAGAAGAGCAAGCAAGGGAGATCAAGGTCTAAGTCAAAGATGAGCAATAGATCCAAATCCAAAAATGGAAAAAGGAAAATACCCTGCTGGAATTGTGGAAAAAGAGGACATGCAAAGAAAGATTGTTGGTTGAAGGTTAATGAAGAGAATCAGCATGAAGGTAATAAAGAAGCAAAAGTTGCAAGTATTGTTGCACAAGATGCTCTTTCACTTTCTTTGCATAATAAAATAGAATCTTAGATTTTAGATTCTGGGGCCTCTTTCCATGCTACCCCAAATAGAGAATTTTTCAATGATTATGTCTAGGGAGATTTTGTAAAAGTCTATTTAGGGGATGATGAGCCTTGTAAAATTATTGGCAAAGGAAAAGTGCAGCTGAAATTGCAAAATGGCAACACATGGGTGTTGAAAGGTGTCATGCATGTCCCAGCCCTAAAGTAGAATCTGATTTCTATAAGAAAATTGGGTGATGAGGGTTGTACAGTAACTCTCACAGCTGAATCTTGGAAGGTTACCAAGGGTGCACTTGTATTAGTCAGAGGTAAGAGAGTAGGTACTCTCTATTTATGTAATTGTATTACTAATTATTATCCTTCTGTATTATCTACTTCAGATATGGATGCAAAGTTGTGGCACTGTAGGCTCAGCCACATGAGTGAGAAGGGAATGAAAATTCTTAAGTCAAAAGGTAAGATTTCATATTTGAAAAGCATAGATCTAGATTTATGTGAGCATTGTGTTTTTGAAAAATAGAAGAGAGTAAGTTTTATCAAAATTGGGTCAACAAAGAGGAAGCACAAGTTGGATCTTGTTCACACAAACGTGTGGGGACCAGCTCAGGTAGCTTCTATTGGAGGATCACAGTATTATGTTACTTTCATTGATGATGCTACAAGAAAGGTATGGGTCTATTGTATAAAGAAGAAATATGATATTTTTGACACATTTAAGATTTGGAAAGCTCTAGTTGAGAATGAAATAGGCAGGAGATTGAAGTGCCTTAGATTTGACAATGGTGGTGAGTTCTGTAGCTATAAGTTCAATTGGTATTATTATATGAATGGAATACGCAGGCAAAGGATGGTTCCAAGGACACCTTAGCAAAATGGAGTTGTTGAAAGGATGAATAGAATAATATTGGAGCATGCATGGAGTACGAGGTTGCATGCTGGTTTGAAATTATAGTTTTGGGCAGAAGCTGTAGACACTACAATTTACCTGATTAATAGAAGACCCTCTACTGCTCTGGATGGTGGAATTCCAGAAGAGGCTTGGATAGGTAAAAAGGTAGATCTTTCATTTCTCAGAGTTTTTGGTTTTGAAGCTTTTGTGCACATTGATAAAGAAAATAGAAAGAAGCTAGATGTTAAGTCTATGAGGTGCACATTTATTGGTTATGGCTCTAAATATTTTGGATTCTGGTTTTGGAATCTAGGAACTAACAAAATAATTAAGAGCCATGATGTTGTTTTCAATGAAAAAGTGATGTATAGTGATCATCTCAAGAAGCTAAAGAATTCTGAGCAGGGCCATGAAGATTTGGATGAGGTGACGATCCAAAACGAGCTCATGGAAAAGAATAATCACAGACAAGAAAACACAGAGACCGACGTCGGTCAGGTAGGAACCGACGTCGGTAATAGAGGAACCAATGTTGATCAGACAGTCACCGACATCAGTCAGGAAGGAACTAGCATCGATCATGTGGAACTGACATCGGTCAGTTATAGGCATGGAGGTGACTGAGGTTGGTCACTATCAGAGAATTTGGGTAGACAACAAGCAAAAAATGAGTCTCAGATGCCCATCAGGAGGTCAGCAAGGGTAAGTAAACCTCCAATTCGATATTCCCCTTCATTATTTTACTTATTACTCACTGATAGTGGAGAACCAGAGAGTTTTGATGAAGCAATGCAGGTAGAAACCCAAGGATAGTGGGAGCTTGGCATCAGTGAGGAGATTGATTCCTTGAAAGAGAACCAAACGTAGGATTTGGTTGAGTTGCCAGTGGGAAAGAGAGAACTAAAAAACAAATAGGTTTACAGGTTAAAGGAAGGTGAGAATGGACAAATGAGATATAAGGCCACGTTGGTAGTGAAAGGATTTGCACAGAAACCAGGTATTGATTTTGGTGAAATTTTTTCTCTTGTAGTAAAAATGACTTCTATTCGGACTGTATTGTCTTTAGTTGCTTTTGAGGATTTGCATCTTGAGCAGCTTGATGTTAAGATAGCCTTTCTTCATGCAGATTTGGATGAAGAAATATATATGGATCAGCCAGAAGGATTTGAGGTCAAAGGTAAGGAGAAGCTTGTGTGCAGGTTGAAGAAGAGCTTATATGGTCTTAAGCAAGCTCTTAGACAATGGTATTTGAGATTTGATAGGTTTATGACTGAGCATGGCTAAAGTAGATGTCAATCTGATCATTATGTTTATTTTAAGAGATTGGATAATGGTAGATATATTATCATGTTGTTGTATATAGATGATATGCTGGTTGCAGGTTCACACATGTAGGATATTTCTAAGCTTAAGTTAAAATTAGCTCACACATTTTCCATGAAGGATTTGGGAGCAGCAAAGAAAATCCTTGGCATGAGTATTAGGAGAGACAGGAAAAATCATAGGTTGATTTTGTCTCAAGAGGATTATGTGAACAAGGTGTTGGAGAGGTTCAATATGTAGGATGTAAAACTGGTGAGTACACCTATGGCTAGACACTTCAAGTTGAGCAAAGAACAATGTCCTAATTCACATGATGAGATAGAGTACATGAGTAGAGTTCCATATGCTTCCGTAGTTGGGAGCTTAATGTATGCAATGGTATGTACTAAACCGGATATTGCCCAAGTAGTGGGAGTTGTCAGTAAGTATATGGCCAATCCAGGGAAGGAGCACTGGAAAGCAGTCCAGTGGATTTTCAGATATCTGAGAGGGACCAGCAGTAGGCATTTATGCTTTGGTGGGTCAAACACTTCTCTACATGGATATGTAGATGTGGATATGGTAGGTGACTTAGATGGTAGGAGGAGCACCACGGGATATGTTTTCACTATTGGTGGAATGGCAGTTAGATGGATTTCAAAGTTGTAAAAGGTTGTCGCCTTGTCTACTACAGAGGCAGAATACATTGCAGTCATAGAGGCTAGCAAAGAGATGATATGGATGACACAGTTCATGGAAGAGTTGGGAAAGGAGCAAGAGAGTTGTAGATTATATAGTGACAATCAAAGTGCAATTCATTTGGCTAAGAATTCAGCCTTTCATTCAAGAACCAAACATATACAACTTAGGTACCACTTCATTAGATAGGAATTGGAGGATGGTGAGTTGAATCTGGAAAAGATCCATACAAATAAGAACCCTGTTGATATGTTAACCAAGCCAATAACAAAGCAGAAGTTAAATCTTCATTCAACTTCTGTTGGTCTTCAAGATTGAGTTTGAAGATGGAGAAGCTAGAAGATGTTGCTATACATGTACTAGTGCAGTTGTTTATCTCCAAGTGGGAGATTGTTAAGGTGTAGAGTTAAAAGCTTCACCAGATGAGCAGATGCTAAAGTTGCTAGATTTACACAGTCACCGACGATGGCAAGGAGTCGACCAGTAGCTACCGACGTCGATCATGTATCGACCGACGTTGGTCATGTGCAGGCAAATAGACTGACGTCTGTCACCTGTGCGTCCAGAAAGTCTATTTTCGTGGATGGAATAGATTGTTTGCATGATAAGTTTAGCTATTAGTTGTAAGTCCACATTTCTATTTTTGGTAGGACTATTTTGAGCCTTTGATTAGGAGGTGTATCTAGTGGTTGTTAATGAATATCTCATGATCCCTAATCTTATATAATAGGGATAGATCTTCATAGCTTGTGTAAGTGTAAGAAAGAATAGTACAAGACATATTGTATATGTGTGTATCAATCCAGGTTGTTGGAATTGATTGTAAACTCTTGAGGAAAAGAGATCTGTACATCTAAGAGGTCTAAGAAGAAAGTGTGATTTTTCTTCATTGTATTTCCTTCTGGAAGAGTTTAATACAAGTTTTCAGGGTGGTTTCTTGTATCTCTTATTCTTTGCTATTTCTAATTCTAGTTACTAATTATTCTAGTTTAATTTCGTGTTTAATTGCTTTCATAAAAGTAATCAAGTTTGTTGGTTGATCCCCAACAATTACATAACCAATATTAAATTTATTTTGATAAGTAATGTATTTTTAAATTATTTTCAATGTGAAATTTTAAATATCGATTTACTTTACATTTCAAAACATAAATTTTAGTACATAACATAAGTGTTAATGTTATATTGATTTGTCAGGATTGAAATATTAATAAAAAGTTATTGAAGTGTTGTATTAAAAGGAAATTTCATCTGAATGCTACAATTTTAGCGGAGGATGATTAAACAAGGGTTATAACACATGGGAAGAGGTTGGAAATAACATGCCAAATTGAGTTATGGTGTTACTTAGAAATGAAAAATGAGAAAAGGCAGAACATTGAATAAAAAGTAGAAGAGATATCAAAGAAATAGGTTCAAAAAAGTAGTAAGTATAGTAGGCCTTTTTTCCATCCTCATTTAAATGGATCACTATAATATTGTCTTTATGATGAGCTTATAATTGGTTCCTTAATGTATTGATGGTCCTCTGACCATCATAGGCCCACTTTTTGCCAATTAGCATAGGATAGTGTGTCTCATCTGTCTCAATATCTATGACTTCAAAGTCACCATGCAGGTTGAGTTTTACAACTTTGATCTCCACATCTTTCAATTGACCAATTGGTTCAATGCACCCATAATCTACAAGGCTCAGTGTAATTAGGTTGTAACTTAACACAAGTCAGGAAATAGTGACCCATGTTGATTGAGGGATCATATTGATAGTGCTGACAAAACCAAACAATGCATTGGTTACCCCATACCCTGTTGTTTTAATGCCCATTCTTGAATCAATATACCATTAATTTTTGTTTTTGACATACCTTATCATTTGATCTACTCAATGTTAACATTTTTGTACACACTCTAGTGGATTATGAAACAAATTGTTGATGTTTTATGAGACATCCTCATCCTGCACTATACTAAGGAGCTTTATCAAGTCTGTCAAGGTAGTGAAAACACCATCTTATTGCATGATGCATATTATCTACCCATATATTTATGCATTTGTGGCTACAACATCATCTTTAGTGATCTCTTATTGCTAAATCATTTTTAGAATCTGCGTTGCTTTACACATTAACCCTTTCTTTGTGATGGGTTATGGATACTTGTCTAGCTATGCTTTCCTATTCCTCTGGTCTTGTGGCAATTTAACAGGGGATAATCCGTGATCTACATGTTGTCGATGTGTGATGGCTTATAAGAACGCACCCTCCCAGGTTTTTGCGATTACCATATTTATGTTTCCTATAACCTTGTCCTCTCATTTTTTTCCAACACTAGACAATCTTATGTATCATGGTTTTTATAAACACTACAATAGGCATAGTAAGATTGGAATTGCAAATTCATAGGGAAATTTCTTTGTACATGATTGAACTTACCACACAAATAGCATTGAATTGGGGGGTCATGGTCCATTTCCTCTACCTCCTTACTTCCCTCCTCATTAACTTCCCCTAGTTCCTCCATGATATCCTCCTCTATTCATTTGGATACCCTAGTTACCAAAATTTTGAATAGTTGCAGGGAGGAGGACTTTGAATTGAAAAGTTTTATATGAATCGGTGAAGGTAAAAATACCTAACCAAACACACAAAAAAAATAAGGAAATGTTTTGAACAAACCAACATGAAAGAATAATGATAAAATGATCTTTTTATATAAAATTTGCATTTACAAAGTTTTTAAAACTAGAGGGTAAGTTTTTTATTTTCATTTTTGAAGTATATTTCCATTTTACATGTACGATGTGGGCATCCCCTGCTACCTGAGAATTAAACCTACCAACTTTCCCTATCAACTTGCCAGATTGCCAATTTTACAATTTAAATAAATAAGATCTAAATTTATCAATTTAAACTTATAATAAGTTATTGCCTAAGCTTTAAATTTTTTATACCATATTTTTGCATCACTTTTTATGCCCTTCATTTTAGTAAAAGTATCTACAATTTAATAAATAAATAGATTACATTTAAATCTATGAAATTAAACTAAAAATACGTAATTTCTTAAAATTTAGATTTTTAATACCTCATTTTTTAGGTAATATATAATATTGTACATAATTTTTTTATTTTGATTTAAAGATTTACAAATCAGATTATGTTTACTATATTTTGATATTTTAATTGTGTTGATCATTTAATTGTTTTTTATTATTTTAAGTTCTTTTTAATATATTATAATTAATTAACATGTTTTTTTAATGTATGTTTATATCTATTTTTTCATGTAAATTTAGGCAAGTTGCATAGTAATGGTGAGGGGTAATGACAAGGTATGTCAAGTGATATCATATATTAGGGCCCATATAAAAAATATAATATTAGTTGGGATTTTTAAGATTATGGTGGTAGAGGATGGATTTAGGGATACACATGACTAATTTAGGGTTTGTCGGGCCAGTACCAAGGTTGGATGAATAACCTAAATGATAAATCAATGCTTCTTGGTGTTGGCCCTGAGGGTTTTTATTGCCAATATTTGAGGCTCGAGGTAAATTCATTTGCAAGTATTTTTCTTTTTCATTTTGCATGTTTTTATTTATTAGTTAATTTTAATATGTATTTTTTTGGGTATGAGATTTTATTTTTATTACTTGACACATGTGTTGAATTCATGAACTGATGTACTTAAAAGGCCTCAAACCCACTGAATCTAATTTTTAGGAAGATTTTCTATCATACTAAATCATGTTCATGAAATGCATTAAGTTTAAGGATTTTTAGGTGAAATGATATCATAAAAGTGGTTTATTTGCATCATAATAGGAGTGTGCATCAGTATATCATGAGCACATGGCAGAAACAACACTTTATATGAGTGATGATTCTTATATTCATTTTAAATGGTCATCATCTAATTTTTCAATAAAGATCAGATAATACAAGTCTACTATTTGGGTATTCCAATTTATTATTTTCCAAAATTAGGTAAATAAAATTTAGATTCTTATTAATTTATTATTATTACATCAATAATATCAAGAATGTTAGATGTAGAATCCATTAATGTCTATGGGAACTACTTTTATCTATCCTTCAGCTTTTCTTGCACCATGGGGTAATTGCTAGTATAATTGGAGTGATTCCTTGTAGATATGGAGAGGGTTATGTCTGAAATGAGAGGGTTTCAATTCATCTCAAATTATAACATGTTTTGTATTTTTATATCTATGTTTTTCTCAGAATTATGTGTTAGCTAAAAAAGTAGTCCTCTAGATATCTTCTTGGAAGGGATAACTAAGGTTGTAATTTAAATTTTTGAAGGCATTTATTTTATATAGCCAATATGTTTTCTATCTAAGATCCAACCCAATAAAAATATTTTTCTATGGAATTAGAGCAAATAAATTAAAGTAACAATTTTTTTGGTAGGAATATTGAATTGGTAGCATGAAATAAATAAAGATATCAAGGTTAAATAAACATAATTATTAATTTATTTTGATTTATTACTAGAAGTGATACTAATATGCCTTTGCTTTATTGATTCAAATGTACAAGGCAATGTAATCATCATTTAGTGGACTAGAAATGATATCACATTTGACCCCTAACCATAAGTCACAGTGTTTCTTTTTAGAATCAAAATCCTTCATGACTTGTAACCATAGGTCACAATGCTCCTAGCCCATGTCCCTTCTAACTCATAACCATAAGTCATTCAATGAATTTTTTTCTTGATCCTAACAAAAAAAATATCTTGTCCTATATTTGATTCTTAAAATTTTTATAAATAAATATAACAGGTTGTTAAATGCATAAATGACCCATACGGATTTATAGGGGAATGAACCAAATACAAACTATGATAGAAAATGTTATTTCTTATTAGAGTTTGTTTTGTTTAATAATAAATAAAAACTAATTTCAAAACTCACACAAACTAAATAAAACACTAATTAATTAAAAAAATACAAATAATATTTATCTTATATCTTTTACATCTTTTAGGTGGTTTTGTGTCTTGACACTTATTAAAATTTAAAATAAATATAAAACACTTATTTTCATACATATTGAATTGAACTCAAATTTGTATGAGTACATTCCCCTCATGTATTATTATTTTCACCAATTATTATGAATCTAAGTTGACTCTTGGACTATCAATAGGAATCTTAATGAACCTGAAAACTAACAAGATAAATAAAATTATCAATAGGCCAAGATTCTGAATAATAACTTGTATTGATTCGTATTGAATGACTTGAAATAATTACAAACCTAAACCATAATTAAATAATCCTCAACTCAAAAATTAGATTTTACATGCAAAAAAAACTAAAAGATTAAAAAAAAAAAATGTCTATTTTTAGCAGCCGCTATTTATAGTAAGTTTTGCATGTAAGCATACATGGCTCTAAAATTTTTTTTAAATACATTAAATTCTAAAATTATCTTATGGGATGAAATTCAACTGAAGTTGATGTCTGGTTCTAAAAATATTTAATTTTTAAAAATAGAAAACACCCCAAAAAAACCATTCAATGTTAATTTTGGACCCTCAAATGATCATGTTTAGCCTTTAAAAAATAGCAAAATTAAACCTAAGGGGATAGACCTAAATATTCTAAATGTTAAAATTATCCTATGGGACAAAATTCAACTGAATTTGACATTTGGTTCTAAAAATATACAATTTATAAAAATAAAAAATTCTCAAAAAAAAATCATTAAACGTTAATTTTGGACCCTCAAATGATCATGTTTATCCTCAAAAAAATATCAAAATCAAATATATGGGGATAGAGCGCCTTAGGGTACAATTGGAATTTTTGATATGGTCATTTTGGCATTTAAAAGAGCTCAAATGGAGTTATGGGTCAAAGGTGAAGGCCTCTAGAAGGTTGGCCTATTTTTTTTGTGTCATTCTCCTTTGGTTGAAAATAACTCAGTTTCTACAAGTTGGCCTGATTATACTGCTACCATTTTTATTTTTCAATCTTATTTAGAACCCATTATGTAATCCAAGTGTTTTATTATTGTTGCAATATTTCTTACTACACCAAATCCCTGCTATAATTCCTTTGCCTTGTGCTCACTATCTTCATATCCAAAACTTACACTATTTTTTCTTTCTTCTTCTTTAGAACCTGTTACTCCCAATTTATTTATTTGTCTTTGTCACCTTCATCATATTCCCCTAGGAATTCATATAAATCTAAAACATTAAATATTAGATATATATCAAAGTTTTGTGGTAAACTCACCTCATATGCATTGTCATTGATTTTCTTCACAATTCTGCATGGTCTAATTTTCTTGTACTTCAACTTATTATATGTGCATTTTGGAAATATTTCTTTCTTTAAGTAAACCATTACCAACTCTCTTTCTTCAAATACCTTTGATCTTCTTTTGACATCTATTTTTGCTTTATATTTCTTGTTACTTTCTTGTAACTTTATTCTTACTCCTTGCAACTATTACATATGTTCTGCAAATGCTTCTACATCGTCACTAATTCAATTTGTAATAGGTAATTATACCAAATCTAAAATACCAATAAGATTTCTCCCAAAAAAAATTTAAAATGGTGACTTTTTTGTTGATCTATTCACTGAACTATTATATGCAAACTCAACTTGTGGTAAAGCCAAGTCTCATTTCTTGGGCTTCTCTCTCACTATGCATCTCAATAAATTTTCTAAGATCCTATTCATAACTTTTGTTTGTCCATTTACTTGTGGGTGATATGCATACTAAATTATAGATTAGAACCCATCTTCTTCCACAAAGTCCTCTAAAAATGATTTAGAACTTTTATGTCCCTATCTAAAGTAATAGTTTTTGGAACACCATACAATCTCATAATATCCATAAAAATAATTTTACAACTCTAGTGGCATCATTGGTTTTTTTACATGTAATGAAGTGAATCATTTTAGAAAATCTATCTACACAATAAAAATTGAATTGTTACCTCTCTATGTGTTTGGCAATCCCAACACAAAATCCATACTCAAATCTATCCATAGCCCTTTTGAAATCAGTAATGGCATGTAAAGCCTAGTATTTGGTGCATGTCCTTTAGCCACATGACACATTCTACACTTTGAAATATACCTTATCACATCTCTCTTCATTTTTGGCCAAAAATACTTTTCCCCTACCAAATTTATTGTCTATGTCTTACCAAAATGTCTAGCCAAACCACCACTATGTAATTCTCTTATTATATTGTCTCGTACAGACCCAACTAGAATGCATAATTGTTTCCCTTTAAAGAGATAACCTTTTTGCATAAGATATTCATCATGAATAGCATCTATCCCATCTGTTAATAGATTCTTGCACTTCTCAACTACCTTGCTAAAATATGGATTAGTATCATAAAATTATTAAATAGCTTCAAATCTAACTACTTCACTCACCATAGTAGTTAATAACTCTATCCTCCTACTCAAATTATATGACCAAAAAAGCATTGGTTTTCTTTAATCTATACATAATATTATTCAAAATTTATGAAGAAAACAAAATATGTTCTATTCAATATGGAAAAACATTCCCACTCAATTGAGAACAAAATTTATTCTCTAATCTTTATGTTAAAAACATAAAAATTTTGTTTTTTTCTTTTCTTCCCTTTTAATAACTAACTATTTATAGTTTTAAATTAAGTATAGCAAAAAAATACAAATATAGGCATTGCTGAAAAGGATGAAAGACTTTAGAGAGTACTAAATTTTTTTTAATATATCTTAGACCCAATCGAACTAATTTCACGATATGTTTTTTTGTTTGTGAGAACATCTCTCAGATGCAGTCCAAATAATTCCATAAAATGAGTTTTGTTTCCAAGAACATCTAAGGTGAGCACCACTCATGGTGAAGGCAAGTCCCCTGTCTTACTAAAGACACCTACTACGAAGGGAAATAATGACACTTTAATTTAATGTCTGCCAAATGTTAGCGATAATTATTCATGAAAATATAGGCTTACCAATGCATTTTTGGTTTAAAGCAGTTTGTCCATACATTTTAAATCATGGAATCAAATTCTAGTAATGGGAGTCTCTTTGATTGACATATGCATCAATATTGATGCAATGCCAATAATCTGCCACTATGTTCTATCCATGCTGCCCATTGTAATGAAAATGTTTAAGTTTATAGCTCGCATTGAAATAGGTTTTTATTATTATATTTCTTGAGAATGCCCTAAAACAATTATCTATCATGGTGCAAGAGGATAATATATGGGAAACATTTTTTTATTTTTATTTCTTTTTATTTTATTTTTATTTTTAATAATTTAGATGTCATTATTTAAAGAGGTGATAAAGCAAAGGTTGATGCATAAAAAAATCCTTGTGGTTTTATAAGAATTCAAATTTGAGTGGATGTCTTTATGTCATTAAAATTGAGTTCTGAAATGCAACCAATAGTCAGCAGATAAAAGACTTCAAATATTTAGTGCTTCTAAATTCAAATAGAAATGATACATGTGCTCCAGAATATGTGCACTAAATTCATCATTCAGGTAATGATCACTCATGTATTTAATGAGTAAAAATATACATATAACAATTTTTACGTGAATCTCTCGCTTATGTTTTGTTTTAGCAATGATTTTTCATGGAGCTTAAAAAAAACACGATACAAAACCTAGTGTAGATATTTGATAATTTCTTAACGGTATGGAAATCCTTTTAAAATTTTACAGTGTGTTATTTTTTTAAATGGATTCATCATTTCGATTTATGGTGCATGCACATCAATAATTATGATGTAAACTTTATATAATTTTTTATAGTAATGTTTTCGTGTAGACAAAAATAAATCTAAGCATGCACATCGATAGTTATGATGCAAAGTTTCTATAATTTATTATAGTAATGCTTTCGTTTAAATAAAAAATGTTGTAATAATTGAAGGCCATAATGTTCTTGTGTGGGCCAAACATATTAAATTGTATGATAAGATTATTTAGTTTTTTTAAAATTTAACAATAGTATCCCAGTCAAATCATGCATTTTATTCATTAGCAAATAGCTACATAATGATATGAAGGGATCAACAAGAATGGACTTCGTGGCACCTCATTTTTTTAATACAAAGTATAATGCATTAGATTAAAACATTATAATTTTTCATTTGTATCTTCTTTAAAGCTCCATATACTTCAACATATATTATCCTCTACCAACTTTGATATACAATACTCTGTGATGATAATTTTGTAATTACATACAATGGGTTGACAGCTTGACAAGTAGTAAGTCAAAATATCCTTCACAAGTATTACTACTATGAATCATTAACTATGCCCTCAAAGATGATGGTTTGTAGTTACAAACATTCCCCTAAGGTTACGAAAGGTACTAAAACAGTAACATGACTATTATTTTATGTGGTTTAATTTTTTTGATTTTATTTTCCACTCCTATTTTTTCAATATAAATAAAACACCATTTAAAGCTACATGTAAGCAAAGAATTTATTTCCTTTGCAATAAAAAATGAAAAAACATCAATTTGATTGCAATGAAATGCACATTTTACATTTTATACCAAAGCAATTTTTTAACACAAAAATTAAAGATCATGACCACAAAATATTATGAATGGGACTAAAAGGATAGTAATATCAACCATATAATCAAATAATATCTATAAATTTGACTTTCATTATTTAAAATAAAAATTTTGAGAGAGGAAAAACTACCATTCTTACAAAGATGACAGGAGGCACATTACACAAAAATGGGTATGGGAGAACAGTTCTACTAAACCATTATCTAAATCAAAATCGAAACCACTATATACTTAGATTTTATAATCCCTTTAAAATCACTTATGCCTACTATATTTTTCAAATCACTTGTCGTACCACTTTATACCTGAATAAAATTCTAATAATTTTAACCCCTTTGATTTGAAAAATACTTTAGAGATAAAATATTATTTATAGGAAGTTTTGACATTATTTAATGTCTATGTATAATATATCATGAATTATTTTTATATTTATTCATATATATATATAATTAATGCACTTATTTAATGTTGAATTTGTTCTTGAAGGAAACCCATCAAATATAAGTTTACATATCTATTTTGATATGACCCATAAAACAAATTAGAAAAGGGCAGACTTACCTAGAAGATATTGCATGGCTAGGAAAAAATGGAGTGGAAAACAACTAAACTTCAACATAAAACACTATATATCACAAGGACCAAAAGAGTGCATTGTAACTTTAACTTATTACAAAAAGTTAAAAAAACATAAGAATTGCACGAGAGAGGTGTAATATAAATGTTGGTAAAGGAAGGGAAATTAATATCATTTGAATTAAGGGTCAAGGTTATAATAATTAATGTAGTTATTTCTTGTCTATTTACTTAATGTAGATGTGCATTCCATCTTATATTTTTGGTGTTTTAAGAATCACACTTTTGATATTGTTGTAAAAGTTAAGGCCTTGATGTTTAGTAGTACAAAAATAAATTGTTGCCTTCTGCAATATTTTTTTAATTATTATTAGTAAATATGAGTTTTTAAGATAAGGAATCCACCCTTTTAGAATGAAGATAAATATATACAATGAAGCTCTTTTGCCAGCAGAAAAAGAAGCAAGCACCTAGAAAAATAAATGTTGAAATATATACACATAACTAAGGCCCTTTTAAATCATTTTCTTTCCTATATCTAAAGGTCATACTCAAGAGTTATAACTCCCTTTGGCGACTACCTTTTTTTTTTTCCTAACAACTATCCAATCACCTCCATCTCCTACATTAGGATATATAGGAATGATGACTTCCAATGAATCAATAGGTTTAGAAATATTCAAAGACACCCAAACCTCTATTTCTCTACTCAAATCAAGAGAAATGCTATTATCAACCTTCAGATATGATTTTACACACTCATCGATCACTTTTGGTTCAAGATCCTTTGGAATTGGAAATAATTTATTCTTGAACATTTCAGGAAATGAAGTTTCAGTATCCCCTTATTCATTGACACTATCTTCATATCTACTTTTATAAACTAGTTCTTTACACCAAATGACCCCAATCTTATGCTTGGTAAAACCACATTCACTAGCCAAATGTCTAGTATTAAAGTATTTATGATAGTGGAAAGGAAACCCCTCAATATCAAAAGGTTCTTTTTGAATTCAATCTTTGACTTTGAGATTAATGGATGTTGGGAGCCCAATAGAAACATTGAGATTGACCAAGATCTATGTATACATAGGATGTTGGATATTTTTGGTATTGGTATCTATTAATAAAAATTCACCCAAAGTGTTTTCTACATATATTTAAGCAAATCTTGTGACCAGAACTAGAAAGGAAGATGAATTGATAGACTCCAAAGCTTATACAAGAGAAGCTTTAGATCCCAATTACCTTTTGCATTGTTAGTCCTATGACTTATATATTTTTTAATCCTACAATATTTTTGACAGAATGGACCTTTTTTAAAATACTAAAAAGATATGTGGATTTCATTTTCATAATATATCGAATGTCTTGTTCACATTGTAACCTAGTTTAGATCTTGACTAAATTAATTGGTTACAACATAAAATTATAAATATAACCTTAAATTACTTGATGGTCACATTTGTATATAATTAAAAACAAAAGTTTTGTAAATAAATAAATTAGATCATTGAGTGGCCACTCATTAACATATCCTAAGCAAAATATTTACACCTTTATTCTATGCCACATGGACCCATTCACAAGAAATAAAACAAAATGCTTATATCATCACATCCACAAAGGCCACTTTATTCTTCAAATTTTATGTTGTGAAGACCCTCATTACTCTATGACTACTTTATGGCTATTGTGTGTCCACTTTTCATTTAGAAAGTTTTATTGAATCTAGTGTGTAGTGATAAAATGACTAGTATGAATATAAAAGTAAAATTAGAAGTTACCCTAATTATTCAAGGAAAGCTAGAAGAATTGTATATTTTATTTTCTTGATTTTTTGGTAAGTTTTTAATTTTCATTTCTAGAGTATATTTTAATTTTGGGTACCACATTATTACAGTTTTATAAATTTCCTTTTATTGAGTATTATCATTGATATCAAAGGTATATCATTTCAAGCTTGACTATGTGTAGTCTATCAAAAAGCATCTTGTGAAGATTGATTTCAAAAGTTTGTTTGGACAAGGTGCATTGAGAAGAGTGTTGTCATTAAAGGCAAGAAATAATTTGAAGGAAAGAGAGAATTTGAATGCAATTAATGTATTATGGTTGCCTGAAACTAGGGTTAATTTTAGTGGGCTATATTAAAAAATATTCTGAGGTTCCTAGGTGAAATGGATTCACAATGGTGGAGAATCAGTTTTGAAGGTGATTAATTGTGTAAGTGAATCAAGTGATGGAGTAGGGGAATCAAGATTTTATGAATTAAAAACTTTGTTAAATATAAATATTATGCATTATTGGTTTACTGATGTCCCTTTTTGGCTATTTTACATTATGCAAATGGCCATCCACATGATGCAGATGGAGACTTAAAATAGAATAGTTGAATATTTAGGATACACATGCATTCATTTACAAAGCAACAAGTAATATCTAATGTACTAAGTAAAAAAATGAAAGACTATAGGCATAAAAAATAATTATCTTGGGTTGGACCCATTGATGCTTCAATCTCCCTCTTGGTTAAAGTGGAGGTTTGCAAGAGATTATTTAGGTTAAAGATTTTAAATTATTGGATGAAGACCTAGATATCCTCAATCAAAAACTCTTAATGACTCCTCCCTTTGAGCTTCAATGAAACCACAATACAATACTCTTCAAGTTAGTGTTATAAACCACTCACTCTCTAAAATGGTACTTAGGGTAGAATTATGAGTGATATATGATATGATATGAATAAAATATAGCCCCTATATATATGGTTCCAATTTTATGGTATCAGCACAATGATACAATTGAAAGATGTCGACTGTCATAGATTGGAATTGGCTAGGCCAATATGGTAAAAATGTAACAAGATAGGCTCAAAGTTGTATTAGATTTGTTGATATAGTACATGAAGAATAAAGACACAAAACAAAAGGTATCAGCCAAGCTGATACCATAGGATATAGGATAGATAGAAAATATAGATAAGAGGTAGATAGGAGAGATAAATGGAAGGAAACTTAGGGGAGGAAGAATAATATTATTAATTTTTTAATTAGTAAATAATGCCAACATATTTTTCAAATCACCATGATCCTTTCCCACCCATTCCCAGTGTACCCTTTAAGGTGTGCACTCAGGGAGATTGAATAGCCAACAAGCCATTATAAGAGAAAGCATTAATAAATGATTAAGTGAAAGATATTGTATATATAGGGATTATAAATTTCACAACCCATGGATTTGTACAATAAATAATTTGGATTAGAGTGTCTCACCAAGAAAAATTTGAGAGAATTATTGAATGGTTGGTCTAAGAACCTAGAGAGATGGTCAATCGAGAGGATTTAGATGGACCAATTCACCAATTCAAAATAAGAGTTTAAATCATAATGACCCAATTGAACAAGGTGTATGGAGATGTTGATATCTCTCATGTACACAAGGTTTAGGTGCCTCTCCTCTCCATGATTATTAATGACAATCAGGGCCCTGCTTTGCAAGAGATAATCACTTTCAATTTTAGAAAACATGTACTGGAAATTAGAGATGGTGGAAATTTATATATGATGTCATATCTATTTTAAGCCACTAATTCCACCATAGTATTTGACAAGATTCCCTGATGTACACTTGTTAAATAAACACCATTTCATTACCATTTTTTAAATCTATATGCACACAAGTTTGATAATTATAATGGGGAAATTTGTGAATGCTTTTATCCCCAAATTTATCAAGTAGTTAATGAAGTGCCTATATCAATATTATCATAATAAACTATAAAATAATTTTTTAGCATAAGTGCATACTTGCACTACCTACACAAACTATCATAATAATATAGGGACTATTATTGTCTCCTCATAAATTAACAATTTTTTTTAAATAAATTAGCTGAGAAAGAGACAATTTATTAGTTTCTCAATGGATTTGTTGCTACATGTAAAAGATGTCAGCGTAGTTGTTTAGAATAGCTAAAACAGTTACATCTATATTCCATTATTTTTAGTTGATGATAATTCTCTCCCCAGATCCTTCGGATCCCTCTATTATATTTTATGTAACTCATTGTGTATATATTCAGCTCTGATTTCATGAATAAGATAATCGAGTTCGGTCTGATAACAATTCTGGTATCAGAGCCCAGCGTAGTAGCAAAAAAGCGACAGAAGCCTGATCTCAACGTAGCAGAAGCATGGGAAAGGAGAATGTTGTCCGACCTATGCTGGAGAAGCCCGCAAAGGAGAAAGCCTGTGGTAAGAGCCTGAGGATCGATGCCTGGTTGTTGCCAAGCCTAAAAATTTATCCTTCGATGATGCTACTGGTTTGGCCTTCATATTGGTCACCACCCAACAAGCCCTCATGATGGCTAAGTTTTCCAAGGGGTAGACTGTGTTCATTATGGGAGGCACTGGCGGTGTGGGCAGCATGGCCATTCAACTAGCCAAACACGTCTATGGAGCTTCCAAAGTCATTGCCACTACTAGCACTACCAGAGTGGGTTTGGCAAAGAGCCTCATGTGCTGCATTTTGGGCAGTTTTCAGTGCCAAAGGTAGGGCCTGGTTTTGTTCTCATTAAATTTTGAGCTGCTACAATCAATCCCATTGATTGTAAACAATCAGAGGAGAGCATTGAAAGAAAGAGCATAGAAAACACAGCCAGTCTATGCAGAGATGTAGAAGTACACTGCTGGAATCTAAGTTCAACGTAGCAGTTTACTGAAGAAGATAGACGTGCTGAAGAAAAAGAGTAGCGATCTGGAAGAAGACTCATGGCACAGCCGTGGAAGGATCAACTTCATAGATAAGTTCATAATCCTGGGATGTGTACAGCAACCAAGGAGCAATCTACAGCAATATTTATTTAAGCCGACCTGAGCGATAAAGAAGACGCAAAAGGGAAATCGAGACTTAAAGCGTGAGTGTAGAAGTCACCCAGGGGAAAGTGCAATGTCACATCTCCATAGTGAGTGCAATACCATAGAGAAGGAAGAAGAAGACAGCATTTGAACAAGTTACATCTTTCTAATACAGAATTTTGAAGCAATAATTATTAATTGTTAACTTTTCAAAATTTTGTAAAATTATTAAAAAAAAAATAGAAGATGTGCGCACCCAAACTCCTTTTTTTTACACCCAACTTCTCAAAGGGCCAAACTATACCACTTGGAAAATGAAGATGTGCACCATCTTTCAGTTTTAAGGACTATGGGGCATCATCAAAAGGATTGTGTAGGTTCCTACTAATCTTGATACACTCACAAAATATGAAATGGCTAATGCTAAAGCATTGATGTTGATTATGTTAAGCATCATCGATGACGTACAACCATATGTCAGGGATGCAGACAGAGCAAATATAGCATGGTATAAATTAGTGACCATCTATGAGGAAAAAAATAAGACTAAGATCCTCCATCTATAGTCGAGACTTCATACACTCTCTATGGAGTCTGATGAGAAAGTTGAGAAATTCCTATGTTGAGTAGTTGAGTTGCGAATGAAATTGTTAGCACTTGGTGAGATTGTAGATGACCAAATAATGATCAAGATCACCTTGAGAGCACCCCTTCCCAATTCATAGTGTTCATCATGATGCTAAATGTCTCTAAGTAGATAGTATCATTCTAAGAACTTGTGAACCTACTGGAGCAAGAAGAAGCCATCAACTTAGTCCAAGATGAGTTGCAAGATAAAGCTCTTATTTTGAAGCAGCAATGAGGTCAAAATCTCTCAAGGGACCTCCAGAGCAGCAACCATAGAAATAGCAGCAACAACTATCTTGACATCAAAAATCACAAAAGTAAAAGAGGTGGAGTCACATCTGTCAAACCAACACTCATGACATGGATAACTACATGTATAATGACCTAAAACAAGAGTTTTCTAGTAAAGAAAACACATTAGGGCATGACAATTCTCAAAAATCAAAAAGATGTCCCTACCGATGGAAGTAGAAAGGAGATCTTGTAATATAATAAGATGATGGATCTGATGAGGAGACACTTGAATAAGATAATAACTTAGTACTAGTCTCCCAAACCTCACAACCCACAAGGAATATCTAGTTGATAGACTCAGGTGCCACTAAACACATGTCAAGTGACATGAAGCTATTTGATTCACTAATAGACTAACCCACTGGAGATCGGGTTAGGATCACTGATGATAAAGAGTATGTTGCAGAAGGAATAGGCCAAGTCACCATTCCTCTTGGAACATGGAAATGTACACTCTTAAAGGTAATATATGTATCTAGATTAGCATCCAACCTCTTATCAATCAGTTGGTTTTTGAATCATCATCTAAACGTGGAGTTTCTTATTGATAATGACATCAAAACCTACTTGATCTCCCAAAAAGTTATAGTTCTTGATAGAACATTTTCAAAAGATAAATTATTTTCTTTAGATGTTATTTCATCTTCTATAGTAGCTCTATCTACATCTACGGTAGAAACTACTACTCTCTAGCACTACCATTATGGTTACCTATTTGTTGAATCTTTATACTAACTAAGCTCAAAAGGGATGGTACATGGACTTCCCAAGTTGTTCATTTCCTTGCCCATTTTCCATGGATGTCTTATAGGTAAACAACATAGGGATCCATTCAAGGCAATCTCCTTTCATGCCAAAATTGTTTGGAGGTTGTTCATACTGATCTGAACGAACTATTACATGCTTCATTTTTGGGATATAAGTACTTAAACTATTTTTGGATGACTACTCTCAAAAGACATGGGTGTTTTTCTTAAATAAGAAAAGTGAGGCCCTTCATCATTTCTAGATCTTTTATCAATAGCTTGTGAAGGAGACCGGTTAAACTCTCTTCACCTCCACTCAAATTGAGGGGGGGGGGGGAGATTCACATCAAAGAATTTCTTGGCATTCTTGAATGAATAAGGCATCAAACAAAATTTGACTACTCCCTACATGCCCCAGTAAAATGTAATTATTGAGTGACATAATTGCATAGTGATGGAAATGGCTCACTGCATGTTGTCAATAGAAAAGCTAGACAAATGATATTGGGCAAAAGCAGTCTAAATAGTTGTTTATCTTCTCAACAAGGCATCAATAAAGATTTTAAAGGATAAAACACTAGAAGAGGTATGGAGTGGTAAAAAGCCATCGATTTCTCATCTATAAATGTTTAGTTGCACAACATATATGCATGTCCCAAATCAAAAGAGGAAGAAGATTGAGTCAAAAACACTCACGTGCATCCTATTGGTCTATATCACTACCTCAAAATCATATCATCTCAAGGATCTTGAGATGAACAAAATATATGAAAGTAGATATGAAGTTTGTGATGAATCATCCTTTGACTCAGTGATGCGGAAATGAGAATCAACACCAACCACCTCTCACCAATTACTCTCTGAGTCAAATGATGAGGAGACTTCTCACAGAGAAGATGAGCTACAAGGGGAGTTGTATGTTGATCTTAGAGAATTAGAACATCTAGTAGGTAATCCTTCACATCAACAAAGCATTTATTCACATCAGTAATATATTTATCATTTGAAGAGGGTATAAAGAATCATCAAAGACTCTCATACTTCATATGGAGTCAGACAAGAAATGAGGTAAATTTTTCACTCATGAGTATAGTAGTTGATAGATCCAAACCTGATAATGTTCAAGAAGCACTAAGTCAACCTAAATGGAATAAATTTTTAGATGTTGAGTATGACACACTCATGTAGAATTAGACTTGGGAACTTGTCAATCTGCCTATAGGAAAGAAACCCATAAGCTACAAATGGGTTTTCAAAACTAAATATAAGGCAAATAGATCCATCGACAAGAACAAATCATGAATTATAGCAAAGGGATATGCTAAAAAAATAAGGCATTGATTATGAAGGGACCTTTGTACCTACTATGAAGATCAAGACCATCAGAGTTGTTTGCACACTAGTAGCACAGAATGGATGGAAACTTTAGCAAATGGATGTCATGAGCGCTTTCCTAAATGATGATCTAAAAGAAGTATACATGACCCAACTGGAAGGATTTGTTGATGAAAATCATCATAAAAAGGTATGCCATCTCATCAAATCATGGTATGGACTGAAACAAGATCCTAAGGCATGGTACATAAACATAGATTATCACCTTTTGTAGCATGGTTTTACCCATAACCCCTTAGATTCTACCTTGTATATAAATAAGGTAGGGACAAAAATATTAATTCTTTTTTTGTATGTAGATGATCTTGTGATCATTGGAATATCAAAAGATTAGGTTGATATTTTGAAGAATGACCTCAAAATATCCTTTGACATGACTGACTTGGGGCTACTCCATTATCACCTTGGCTTGTAGATATGGTAAAAATAGAATCACATTTTTATCTCCCTGATAAAATATGCCAAGACATTCCTGGAAAAGTATAGAATATCATATTGTAAACCTATTTCAACACCAATTGATAAAGGTTTACAACTCTCTTGATTCCAAGACTCACCTCAAGTGGATGCAACTCTCTATAGATACCTCATTGGGAGTCTCATCTACTTGACCTGCACTAGACCAAATATATATTTTGTTGTTAACTATCTCTCTAGATTCATGCAAGAGACAAAGAAATATCACCGAGCTATAGCAAATAATGTTTTGAGATATGTCTAAGGTACACTAGAGTATGGTTTGAAATACAAGAAGAATAATCAGTTCCTCATGCAGGGATACACCAACTTAGACTACATCAGATCTGTTGATGATAAAAATTCAACATCAAGATACATATCTCACCTTAGATCTTGACCAATCTCATGGATTCATAAGAATCAAATCGTTGTTACTCTCTCATACACTAATGTAGAATATCACATCACATGTGGAGCTATGTGTGAGGTGATATGGTTATGTTGCATTATGGCTTATATGGGCATTAGTGAAGAGAAGCCACCTATCCTCCATTGTGACAATCAGGGTGTGTTGAAGATTGTGAGTAATCTTATTTATCATGAAATAACCAAGAACATTAAGTTTGAATGTCACTACATTTGAGAGAAAGTATTAAACCACCACATCCAGCTCCAGTACTACCCAACAGATGTATAGATAGCTGATATACTCACCAAATCTCTTGAAAAGGTGAAAGTTGAGTTGTTTAGGGGGTACATTTGTAAAAATAATGTAATAAGGGGGGAATGTTAGCATAGGTGTTTAGAATATCTAAAATGGTTACAAGTATATTCCATTATTTTTAGTTGATGATAATTCTCTCCCCAGATCCTTCGGATCCCTCTCTTCTATTTTTTGTAATTCAATGTGTATATATTCAACGCTAATTTCATGAATAAGATAATCAAGTTCGGTTTGATAACAAAGGACTAAAAAAGTATTATGGCCTCTACTAACTTATAATTTTGGCATAAGTACTTTAAAATTATGGGAAAAAACTAAATGTAGACACAGTGATTAGAGCATCCTTCAATTTTAATGACCATGACCTGTGACACTAGGATTAGAAAGGGAATGTGAATGCACACATTAAATTTTTGAGATGAAATTTATTAATCATATACAATCATAGTAATCATCCTCATGATTAGGTATTTTCCAATGCAGAGGATGATGAGGATTTGAGAATAACGTTTCAAACTATTGGCATTATCCTTTTACCTCTGAAATCATAGCAACCTAATGAAGTAGAGGAAATTTTAGATACCTCTAAGGTTCAATATTATTCTCCATCTAAATGGGCTCACTTATGAATAAAATCTATGAAAGGATTGCCTTTGCATACACTCTCTAAGAGGACTATTCCTATTGATGAGGTAACATAGTCATCTACCCCTCTTTCTCCTCAATTTCCTTCTTCCATTACAATCTTAGATAGTTATCATCCTAATTACACACAATTAGAGGAGAAAATAGAGACTATGCCTCCTTATCCTCCAATGGTTCCACTTTTGGATTTACCATTAAACACTCCTCATCCAATTAATAAATTGGAAGTGGACATACCTCTTGACCCTAAGAGAGTTATCTCAATGAACAAAAAATTTAATAGGAAATCAACATTAAGGAATTATACTCAATGCCCTCCAGTGACTACTCTACATAATAATATTCAAGCCCAACCTATTATATAGGAAATAGTTTCACCTATCTCAACTAGTGTGACTAAAGTTTCCTCTATTGTAATCAATACATTTTAATTGAATAGACAAGTCCCTATAGTGTACCCTTTTAAAGAAAAAATGCCTATAGTAGACCCAACTAAAAATTTTCCCACTTAAAAGGTCATTGTTATGGTTGGGATTCCAATTTCTGTGTTACGTTCTTTATCTAAGCCAAATGAAACTAAAGAAAAGTGAAAGTAGCCATTATTTTTTAAGATAATCCCAATTGGTAGCCTATCAACACATTCCTCAAATGAAAATTGACAAGGCCCATAAATGTCCCTTATCTTAATTCTTAGTCTTTTTAAAGATATATCCCTATGTTTTTATTCACATTCTTTTGGCCAACACTATGTTGATATATACACAAATTATATGACTAATGTATATGCACATTGTTTTGGTTAAAACTAGTTAAATTTATATAAAATAATATGATTTAATGGCATCAATGTTCATGGTATTACTTATGAAAAATGGTTATTTATAGATGTTCACACTATAAACCATAAGAGGAAAGGAATCCATCAAGTTTTATACCAGCTCATAGCAACTATGTGAAACCCATAACAACTAGGTAAGCTAACCCATAGAAACTGGGTAAGCTAACCCTTAACAATTATGTATCACGTATAAATTATGTGTATTACATAGTAAATAGTTGTGTGTAACACATAATAACTTTGTGTAGCCTGTAACAACTCAAAAGCTACCCATAACAATTAATCTATGTGACTATTTATTATTTGTGACTAGTTATCATCATCTAACCACTTCTAAACAACTCAGATAAAGGTGGAAAGTAGTTTGATAGGTTGGGGTGAATTTGAAACTAGTTGAAATTATTTTATTTTAATTTGATCATTGCATTTATATTTCCTCCATATTTTAGTAACATATTATTTTCTTGTTAATATCTTTGTTGTTTAGGATTGTTGTATTCTATAAATAGTTATATATTTGTAGTTTTAACCTATTAATAATATTACATCTACTAATATTACCAATCCTTATCTTTTTAAGAGATAAGTTGCATGATGTAGAAAGAAACGAGAATAAATTATCAAGAATCTAGAATTTTAGATATTAGAGTATTTAAATTTCTTGCACTGAGATCAAGTTTAGTTTAGATTTTAATGGAATTGTATAAATTAATTTGATGTTAAAATTGTATAAATTATATCTTATTTTATTTATATTCTTTCTTGAGAAAGGAGGGGTATCAATCTCTAATCCAACCAAGGCAGGACTCACATAGATTTGGTAGTCTAGTTTTATAGATGTTAATTAGTTCATTTCTCTTGTGTGTGTATTTCATTTAATTCTATTATTACAAGTGTGTGTGAATTTAAATTTAATGTGTGTACATTTCAATTTAGTGTGTGTACATTTGCTTCAAAAAAGTCTCAAAATCTTTCAATATAGATCTATATTTTTTTCTTATAATTTACTTTCATGTCATTTAATTTTTGTAAGTGTGTTTCCCTATACATAACCTTTAATAAACTCAAACTTTACAAGAGACTAGTGTCATATATATAGTCCTGACACCTTTCCAAATAAATTTCATGGGTTGATAACTAGTGAGACTAGCAGTATTAATAAACTAAATGATTTCCCCTCAAGTGAATATATCAGGTTATAAGTGATAACGTTGCCTCAGGGTTAATTTTTATTTCTCACATCATTCTAGCATCATTACTGGGGATAGGTGTCAAGCATTATTACCCTATGAGGTTGAGTTATATTTTTTGCTTTCTAGACTAATTTTCTTAATTTTTACAATAAATTTACTAATTTCTAGATTAAATTTTATTTATGCACAATTATAAATTATAAATTTCCATCTTTCATCATAGGAATAATTTGGGAAATCTCATACCACATGTTTTGTCTTGTCAGGAACCCTAAGGAAGCACAATTGATTACCTTTCTTATTAGAAATTAAACACGTAATTATACCAGAATGATTAAGTAACTAGAAACTTGAAACAACAAAGAATATGAGAGACAATACACAATCTTGTATTAAATACTCTTCAGAAGGAAATAAAATAAAGAAGTGCCACAGTCTTCTTCCACCTCTAAGGCTTCCCACACCTCTAAGACTTTCAGTAACTTCCCTCAAAGTTCTCTCTTTCTCTCTCAACCACAACTAACTCAATAACCTGAGTTGTTATCCCCTCCTTGATAGCTTCAGCTGATCTCCTTGACCTTGCACCTTGCAGATCTCCTTTGACCTTGCTTTCCTGCTTCAATGCTTTACTTGCCTTAAATTACAATACATGCCTCATGGGTCTTTAAATAGGATCCCATGCATATAATAATTAGACCTCTAATTACAATAATTAGAAACACAGAATCAAGACTTAAATTAGTCTTCAACATGCAAACACTCTCAGACCTCTTAAAATTAGATGAGTTTAATTTTGGAAATAAGTTCTAGAAACACATGCAACTGCATGCACACGCATATGTGATCGACGTCAGTTTCTATCCGTCTACTCCTGACTGACATCGACCGATTCCTGGTCCCTACCTGACCGATGTCGGCAATACTGTTGATGTTGATTACTGACTGAACTCAGCAATTCCCTAATTAGCATCCTGATGAAGCTTTTAGCTCCACAACTTAACAATCTTCCACTTGGAGATAAATAGCTGCACCTGTACCTGTACAACAACCTCCACTAACCATCTCAGGCACCTCCATCTTCAAGCTCAATTTTGAAGACCAACCACCACACATCTTGTGATGCTATCCCTGTCATCCAAGTCCCCTGCTGTATCTAAACTTTCTAACAACTCCCACTACTTGGGAAAACTTAGTTCTACACCAGACCTTATATGATTTTGAACACTGTTCTAAGCTTAGCTTGAACTGTCCAGCCCTTGGTGTGCATACTAGTTCTACATCTTGTGTATTGAACCATGCCAACACCTTCTTCACATCAGCTCCCACTGAAGACAAAATCAACCTATGATCTTCCATGTCTCTCATGCCAAAGAATTTCGCTGCTCCCAAATTCTTCATGACATACCTCTGAACTATCTTTACCTTTAGCGCAGAAACTCCCTGCATGTGTAACCCTACAACAAGCACACAATACAGTAACAGGATAATGTAGCTAATATTATCCAACCTGGTAAAAGTAAACACAATGGTTAAATCTCCATTATCCTATAGCTTGCTCAAGACCATAGACCCTGGCCTTCTGTCTCACATGTCCATCCACTCTCTTCTCTAACCTGGGAATCCATTCCTCTATCAGTGCTTTTATCCCCATTGACAACTCTACCAAATCTCCTACTTGGTTCTCTTCTAAAGAATTCATGTCATACTCCCACTGTTTCCTAGATTCTACCTGCATTACCTCTTCACATCTTCCTGGTTCTTGACCATTAGTAAGTAACAAGTAATATAAAGAAGGTGAACAATGAATATGAGGTTCACTTACCCTTTCAGTCCTCCATATGGGTGTTTGAGACTCCTTGACAGCTTGTTGTCCGCCCAACATCCGTTCCAGTGACCGATCTCGGCCATCTCTTAGTCTGCACCTGATCGACATCGGTTCCATGCGACTGACCTACTGCCAACATCAGTTCCTACCTAACTAACGTCGGTTCCACCTGCTTGACACTACCAACAATGCTAATATGCAAATGACTGACGTCGATATCTGCCTGATTGATGTCAGTTCCATGTGACCAATGTCAGTACCTGTGTTTTCCTATAAGTGATGACTTCTTTATTCACGAGCTCATCTTGGATCAAAACCCTATCCATACTGCCCTTCTTAGAATTATTCAACCCCTGTGACTGATCTCTGTCCATCATCTTCTCCATAAACACCAAGGCTTCCTTGTTCTTGTCAAAAACATCAAATTTCCTTTTCCTGCAATGAACTCAATCTCTGCCCTCCGAATCTAAACTCATACCCTTTGACTCAAGAACGTCCATTCACTTCTTATTCATGTAACCAAGCCTACTAAGCCACATCTTCAAATCTATAGCTAAAGTAGATAAACTAGAAGTAGAATCAGTAATACAAGTAAATAGATAAAGAGTACCTACTTTATTACCTCTTGCTAAAACAAGTGCACCCTTGGAAAACTTCCAAGAATCTGTTGTGAGGGTTACTATGCATCTCTCATCACCTGACTTTCCTATAGAAACCAAACTCTGCTTCAAAACTGGGGCATGCATAACCTCCTTCAACACCCATGTGTTTCCCATCTGTAATTCCAGCTGCACTTTCACTTTGCCAACCATTTGACAAGGCGTACCATCCCCTAAATAAAGCTCTCCAAAGTCTCCCTAGACATACTCATGGAACAAATCTCTATTTGGGGTTGCATGAAAAGAAGCACCAAAATCTAAAACCCATGATTCTAACTGACTATCCAAAGAAAGTATGAGAGCATCCTGTGCAACAATACCTGCATCTTTTGCTTCTTCATTACCTTCATGTTAATTTTTTTTATCCTTCAACCAACAATCGTTATTTGTGTGTCCTCTCTTTCCACAAAACCAGCAGGTGATACCTCCATTTCTGGATTTGGATCTCCTTTCCATCTTTGACCTTGATTTTCCTTGCTCAACCTTCTCTCTTTGCCTTCCCCTACTTTCAGCACTTATAGCATTCCCTAATGATTCACCTGTGTTTTTCCTGCGTATTTATTCATTCAAGATTACATTCACAACATCATCAACTTTTAAGATTTTAGAATCAGACACAGAATTACTTACTGCCATTACCAAACTATCCCAACTTTCAGGTAAAGAGCATAAAATTAAGAGAGCCTTTACTTCATCATAAAAAACAATATTGACTGAAGCTAACTGGTTTACCAAACCATGGAAATCACTAAAATGAATATATACCGATCCACCTTCCTACATTTGCAAAGCAAATAACTGCTTCATAAGAAATACCTTATTTGAAGCTGAGGGCTTTTCATATAAATTTGCCAAAGATTCTATCAACTCTTTCGTTGTCTTACACTGTGATAAGTTGGAAATCATAGACGATGCAAGGCTCAACCTTATGGATCTCAGAGCCTTTTGATCAAGAACACTCCATTCTTCATCCTTCATATCTGTGGGCTTGCATGCAACCCCACCCAACGGTAAGTACAAATCTTTCTAATATAGATAATCTTCTATCTGCATCCTCCAATGTTGATAATTCTTGCCATTAAACTTCTTCATTTGTAGCTTACTTTCTTCTGTCATTGCTGTACTCCCACTCAATCAGAAACCCCTGAGAATGACCTGTAATCAAACAATAACCTGCTTCCTACAACCTTAGCTCTGATACCACTTTGTCAGGAACCCCAAGGAAGCACAATTGATTACCTTTCTTATAATCAATTAAACACAGAATTATACCAGAATGATTAAGTAACTAGAAACTTAAAATAGCAAAGAATATGAGAGACAATACACAATCTTGTATTAAATACTCTTCAAAAGGAAATACAATAAAGAATTGCCATAGTCTTCTTCCACCTCTAAGGCTTCCCACACCTCTAAGACTTTCAGTAATCTTCCCTCAAAGTTCTCTCTTTCTCTCTCAACCACAACTAACTCAATAACCTGAGTTATTATCCCCTCCTTGATAGCTTCAGCTGATCTCCTTGACCTTGCACCTTGCAGATCTCCTTTGACCTTGCTTTCTTGCTTCAATGCTTTACTTGCCTTAAATTACAATACATGCCTCATGGGTCTTTAAATAGGATCCCATGCATACAATAATTATACCTCTAATTACAATAATTAGAAACACAGACTCGAGACTTAAATTAGTCTTCAACATGCAAACACTCTCGGACCTCTTAAAATTAGACGAGTCTAATTCTGGAAACACGTTTTGGAAACACATGCAACTGCATGCACATGCACAGGTGACTGATGTCGATTTCTATCCGTCTGCTCCTAACCGATGTCGACCGATCCCTAGTCCCTGCCTGACCGACGTCCGCAATACTGCCGATGCCGGTTACTGACTGAACTCAGCAACTCCCTGATTAGCATCCTGGTGAACTTTTAGCTCCACAACTTAACATGTCTTTATATGATATAGTATTTATTAGGAAAAACTAAAATTACCCCCTTTAAAAAAAATAACCATGTGCAAATAAAGCAATGGCTAAAGAAACTTTTGAAGGAGGTTTAGTTGTAAATATTGATGCAGGAGCATTTTTATAAGGATGATACTAGTCTTATTTTGTTGCTCAATTTTGGAGTTATCAAGTTTTTAGTGGTCACATATCTTTTTTATGATGTTTTATGGGCTTTAGGAGTCGTGAAATACACTTGAGAATCTTCTCCAAGTGTAAAAATGTGCTTATGGAGATTAAAATTTGAAATTGGCATTTTCCCGTCAATTTTACTAATTTGAATTTTTTAATTTTCTTGTCAAAATATTGGTCCTCAATCATGTTTAGAGGAGCTTCAATGATGTAAATTTTTTGATTAGGATCTATAAGGGGTAAATATTATTTCACTACATACTTGAGTCATATAAGGAGTCCTTCATATAGGTGTGATAGGAACTAGGTAGTTTGGAGTCTCTCAACATTCTTGGAGGGATCAAAAACCATTGGAGTAGTTATAGTGAATATAAAAAATTTAAATATTTATGATTGAGATGGTTTTTGAAATTGGATTCAAGGATGTAAATTTGATAACCTTAAGAAAACAAATAAGAGTACCTCAAGTTTTGAAGTTGAATTGTGCAAACCCTGTCATACTTTGTTTCCTATGTATTAACAATTCAAAAGACTGTGTTTGTATGAATGTTGAAGAAAGAACTTATAAATATTATAGTGATTATACTTATATGATTGGTAATTTGATCTATCTATTCATTAATTTTATTTTCAAATTGTCTTTTGTTATTTTTTAAATATTTATGGGGATATCAAACACAGACCCTATAGGTATCAATACATAGTCAAACAAAAACTTGTGCTAAATTATGAACAAAGGTATCTAAATAGGTCCAATGAATTGATAAAGGTGTATGGGGATTATACAAATCCTAATCAACCATCATAGTAGGTTTAAATTTATTTGGAAGATTAATATGTCAAATTTACCCTTCTTGGGTTGACATGGGTAGTGAAAACCGTAAAGTAGGGTTTAGAAACTAAAACTGAGACTGTGAGAGATTCCACTAGTGAAAAATCACAAAAATTGGTGATTATTTGGGTAATGATGTTAATTAATATATTTTGAATTTTTTATACTATTAAAGTATGGATATGTATGTTAAAAAATGATTGTGTGTATAATAGAGCATAAGAGACCTAATTAGGCCTAGAAGGTGATTGGAAAACTGACTTCTAACTAGAGTTAATTCAAGAAACTTCTTAGAGAGAAGGTACAAGATAGAGGGTACTTATATATCATTTTATTGTCCCTATATCAATCTCTATTTGTCCTTAAAATTGAAGATAGTAAAAAAAGGGCTATCAGAGAGATAGAACAAGGGAAAGAAGTAGTAAGTGATTGAAGAGTTATGCTTATAGGTTATGTGTTTTGGTGAGAAGACCAAAGAGGACTTAAATGAGAAAATATATGATCATAATAACCTTCATATAGTCAAGTAACTTAAATTAATTATTGAGAATTTATTCTTATGATCCTTTGTTAAAGATAGAACAAGTTGATATAAGACAAGTAAATGTTGATGAGTGTTGATCAAACTTCCTCTGCATCATTTGGTATCATAACTTAGGAGCTATTGGGAGGATAATAATAAAACATGGTAGCTATAGGATATGGATCAACAGTATCCCAAATAAGGTTATAAGTAGTTGATGCATTAGTGGTTAAGGTGAGAAACTTGTAGACCCGATTGCAAACTATGGAATTGGCTCAGAGAAGAGAGATGAATAGAGGTGATTTGAGTGAAGGATATGATGAGGTTACTCAATAAGAAGCTATCAAATAAGGAGATAAAGGTAGAGTGGAGGAAATATTCACTATACTAGTTATTAGTGTGACATCAAAGCCCAAATTGGAGGTGTCAATGTATGAGGGCAACCTTAATATTGAAGAGTTGATTCACTAGATAACAGCAATGGATAATTACTATGACTATGAAGAGGTAAATGAGGAAAATAAGGTGAATTTTTTAGTGACAAGGTTGAAGGTTCATGCATTCTTATAGTGGGATGGAATATAAGAAGAAATAGAAGAAGGGGAAAAGAAAAGATAAGGTCATGGGATAGAATGGTGGCTAAAATGAAGGGCAAATTCATGCCTAAGGGCTACCAAACTAATTTTTTAGGAAGGATGAAAAATATGAGACATATATATATATATATATATATATATATATATATATATATATATATATATATATATATATATATATATATATATATGAAATAATACATAGAATAATTCTACAAATTAACCATAAGAGTGAGACACATAGAGGAGGATGTAGAAAAGGTTTTCAGGTATATTAATAGATCAAAGTCTAGCATTCAAGATGAAATCAGCATTTTATCTCCAAGGACAGTAGAATAGGCCTATCAATCTACACTTAAAGAAAATAAAAAGTTTAGTAGAATGTAAAGCCAAAAAAATAGAGGGAGAGGAATAAATTACAAAGGTAGAGTCTAGTAAGAAGGAAGAGGACAGCTAGACAACATAAATCAATGGCAGACTCATAGTAAGGAAGTTGACAACAGTTTTGAAAGTACAAGTCAATATAATAGAGGTGGTTATGGATTCATAGGTAGAATATATTATGATAGAGGAAGAGGATACATTGAGTTTATAGGTAAATTCTTCAAATGTAATAAGTTTTTAGGACATAGATCCTATGATATCCAAAATATATTCAAGTTGGTAGGTCTTAGAGTGAAAGTAGGAATCAAGTGGTTCAACTAGAAAAGGAAAGTATGTATTCCTTACCAAACTATGTTTAAGAACCTGAAATGGGAGATATTTTTATGATTAGGAGAGTTATTTTTAAGGAAAATGATGAAGAGAAAGAGCCACCACAAAGAAAGACATTATTCAAGACTATGTGCAAAAGGAAAGATAAATGTTGTAAGATTATAGTTGATAATGATAGCATGGATAATCTCATTTATTATACAATGGTAAAAAAGATAGGATTATAAATCAAGGAGAATCCAAATCCTTACAAAGTCTCTAAGATACAAATTAATAATCAAGTCCTAATTAGTAATCAATGCCATGTAGACTTATAGATTGGTGGTTACAAAGACAAAGTTTTGTGTGATGTGATTCCTATTGATGTTTGCCATATCATACTTGGGATACCATGGTAATATTATAGAGTATTTATTCATGATGGAAGGGATAATACATACACTATTTAAAAGGATGACATCAAGCACATGTTAACTCCATTGAAGGATAGTCAAGCGTGGAAAGAGGTACAGTCTAGTGTGATGATGTTTGGTGAGAAAGATTATTTGCCACAATTAGTTAGTTTCAGCATTGAATCCAAGGAAGTAACAATTGAGGACAAGTGGCAAGAGGAAGAAGTTGGAGTATAAGTATATTGTTTATGACCAACAATTTAGATCAAACCCAATTATCCATCGTTCTGATCTAAAACGACAATTATAAAAAATATTCACAGTTATTTTTTAAAACAAATATTCTTGAAAACCTTATATCTTTAATATTCTCGATTACTTGATTAATTAACTTATTTATGATAAAATCTGTAGATATGGGTAAACAAATAATGTAGGGGATTTTGTTAGGGCACAATGATAACTACACACTAGATTTGAACATGCATGTGACCACTGCATTTAACCATTTTGGTGCAAGTCTTGTGTAGCAAATGCCAAGGTAAGAAGACACAGAAGTGCCACTATTTTTTCACTTTATAGGTCATGCACAACACAAGTTATTTTTATCAACAAGTGCTCTTTGTGTGTATGCACCTATTTTTTGAACCCCTGCTTTAATGCGACAACAAAACTATATATGCAAATTTGGTTTTCTAGATTCTTTCAATTTGGGATTGGCGAAAACGTGATGAGCTATGCTTTGAGATCTGCCATTTCTACATGTAAAACTGTATTGAGCTTAGGATTTTGGCAGCGATTACCTATACCAGATCAACTGTGTGTAGTTACAGTCAGATGTCAATCAACATGCATCGCGTGGCAGGAAAATTATACTACGAGCTATTATGGAAATGATGTTGTTGTCAATTGTTGGTGTTTCAATAGTAGAGTGACGTGGACAAATTACCAATTGTTTTGGCATCAATGTTGGTGGTTGAAGACTACGAACACGTGTCAACATATGATAGGGGGGAAAAACTTTAATTTTTCAGATTATATGTGAGACGAATCTTTGGGATTTCACCCCAATAAAATCACCTATGACGTAAAAAGTTGTTGAAATGTTGTAGAAAGAAATTTCTCCCAAATACTATAATTTTAGGTGAATGTGATTAAACGAAGATTATAACACATAAAAGAAAGTTAGAAGTAGCGCGCTAAATTGAGTTATGGCATCAATTGGAAATGAAAAAAGAGAAAAGACGGAACATTGAATAAAAAGCAGCATAGAGGTGGTTTCTTTTTATTATTATTACTAATTGAACGGCAAGGATTCCTTACACGCTACAAAGCAGCTATCGAACGTACGGCTGAGATAAGAGATTCCTTCGTCGCCCTCATTGAACGGCTGCGATTGCTTAAAAAATGTACGGCGTGTATAGTAAACACTTGACTGGGTCACGACAATGTAAGATAACCGTTAAAACACTTGACTGGACTCGATTCGACTCGGTCACGACAACGCACTGTAAGCTCAGTCGGTCGCCAATCGCGGAGCCTCTACTCAGTCGCGATTCACGCAGTCTCCATTTCCAAATTCTAAGAATAGTCAAATCTGAGGGCCTTCCCAATGCCTATTTATATTTTCGCTCTTCAAAGATTATACCCAACAAGTTTGCAAACATAGATTTCAATATCATCTATGAGATAAAAACAGAGGTTTTTTTTCTTCCAAAACAATCAGATTATGGCATTATATCAATTAACCATTGGCAATTGGAAGGACGCTGGATATTATTTATCAGCAGGTAATCATAATTTTCATGGAAATGGAGAAACCAAAAGCCAAGAGCAACTTGGTAACATATGGAAAGATATCCAGGGTGCCAACCATTGGAAAGGTTTGCTTGATCCCATTAACCCTCTTCTCAAAGCCGAGATTCTCAGATATGGTGACTTCGCACAGCAATGTTATGATTCTTTTGACAATTCTCAATCTTCGAAATACTATGGGAATTGTAAACGCAGCAAAAGCTCACTTTCACAGAGATTGGAATTGCTTAAATGTGGGCGTGGGTATCAAGTCACCAAATATATATACGCCAATACCCGTGTTTTGAACTCCTTTTTCGTAGAGGATTCAAGTGACATTGGCGCTTGGATTGGATTTATTGCTGTTTGCACTGACCCAGATGAGATAAAGAGATTGGGAAGACGTGACATAGTTGTTGCCTGGAGAGGCACTGAAACTCCCCATGAATGGATGCAAAACCTCAAAGACATATTAGTTCCTGCTACCATATCTCAGGCTACAGCATGCTCTGACATCCAAACCAATATTTCAAAACCAGATGCTAGGGTAGAGAAGGGATTTCTCAAATGTTATACATCCACAGACGAGGACTCTGTTAGATGCAGGTTAAGTGCAAGAGAAATTGTAGTCGGTGAGATAACACGGTTATTGAATGAATACCAAGACGAACAACAAGATTTGAGCATAACATTCACCGGACACAGCTTGGGAGCTGCGTTGGCAACCCTGAGTGCGTATGATATCAAACAAATTATGAATGAAAATGGAATGAGCTCAATACCCGTGACAGTGTTTTCTTTTGCCTCTCCACGTGTGGGAAACCTGCCATTTGCCCAACATATGGAAGAGATTGGCGTCAAAGTTTTGCGTTTGGTAAACAAAAAGGACTTGGTTCCCAAAGTTCCCGGAGTTTTTGTAAACGAAAAAATGGGATGGCTCACTAAAATTCTGCAATGGCTGCCGTGGGCATATGTTCATGTGGGTGTAGAGATTACTTTAGACAGCAGCAGCTCGCCTGTGCTGAAGAAAACGTTTAATCCTGCAAGCTTCCACAACTTAGAGGTTTATTTACACCTAGTGGATGGGTTTCAAGGGATGAAGAAGCTGCCTTTCAAATCATCAGGAAGAGACGCAGCCCTTGTTAACAAGAACTCTGACTTATTAATTGAAAGTCTTCAAATCCCTCCCCACTGGTGGGTGCAGAGAAATAAAGAAGTGGTGAAACGTATAGATGGGATATTGGTGTACTCTCCGACAACTCCCACTGCTGTTCCCCTTCCTATTACTCTTCCTCATCCTCTTCCTGTTTTACACACCCAGCTCCAATCTCTCGTTGAATAATAGACACCTCTATTCTTGATTTAAGGGTTTATTCTCCTCCAATTTGTCATTTTTTTTTTTTTTTTTCTGATATATTTATTTGATTGCCATGAAATGAATCTAGATAATGTAAGACATTAAAATAATTTGGGTAGGATGTTGACCTGTATCGAACATTCAAATGTGAATGTCTTAGTCCAACGAAATGCTTATATCGTGTTGATCACGCTAATCATCTTTGTGGCAGCAATTGATTGAAGCAAAAAGATAGATAACAACCTTATTGTTAATTAAATCATTATCTTAATAAACGCTCCTAACTGATAATGTGACAGCTTTTACAAATAACTATTGTGCATCAAACTTACTAATGTATCATCAATATTAATAGAAAAATGCATCATTCATATTATTCATATTATTGTATATCATATTAATTTATTATATATTATATATATCAAATTAATTTTATGGATTGTGAAAATTAAATAATTTTAATTAATTTTTTAATAATATAATATTTATACATAAATTTGTTTATAATTTTATAAGATAAATTTTAATTGTATTGTTATAATCTAATTGATGAGAACAAAAATTTATATTATCATAAAGATCAAATTTAATGATTTAATGATATTATTTACATTTTTAATCATAAAATAGAACCAACATCTTTTTAGAGATAACAAAATTTAAAATAATTCATCAAATACTTTCACGAATTATAATAAATATATATTCTCTCCAAACTTTCCTCTTACAATAACTCATATTAATATTTAAAGGATATTGTTAAATAACTATCATGAAAAAAATCATGATAAACAGGGTTAATCATCAAATATACCCCCTTTAATCTTCCATCAACTAAATTATTTTTATAGATTTACATCTGTTAAATTCTAATGATGTATGGATGCAATAACAATATACTAAAACAATATTAATATATAAAATTATTGTATTGAAAATATAATCTTCTGATTTGAGAAATGAGAAGAAGATATTTTTAAAATGTGTTTTGTTGGTGATCGATTAATCATTCCTATATTTAATATTTTTGTGTATTCATATATTATATTTCAAAATGTCAAACTCAATCCAACATAAGGTATAATCTCAATGTGAGCTATTAATCCATATAATGCAAAACATTCTCCTTTTTTAAATGGTTAAATTGTTGTATTGTTGCATCCATTTTCTTTAAAAATGAATGGAACAAGAAGAAAAAACCATAATTTAATTTTTAACCTTCCAAGTTCAACATATAATAAGGAATATTAAATTTGAAAATTCTAATTCTAATTTATCTATAATTATCGTGATAGATTGACTATTTATTTAATGCATATTCTCAACTATATATTTTAAACATTTTTCTTTTTAATCAATTTTAATACAATTATCTAAAATCCTAGAAATCAAACTATAACATTTATGATACCTGAATAATTCTATTTGTGAAGATAATTATATTTCCCATTGAGAAAATGACCATTTTACGGATAACAAATTAGCGTTCAAATTTCTCTCTTCATATATAGAAAAATGAAGGCAAGAAGAGTAAAGTAACAATTTTTTGAAAAGATGGACGTGTCTTTATTGGCTACCAAGTCACTATTTATATTATTATTTTCACCAATTCTTATTAATCTAAGTTTACTCTTAGAATAACAATAGGAATCTTAATGAACCTGAAAACTAACAAGACAAATAAAATTACCAATAGGCCAAGATTCTGAACAATAAATTGTATTGATTCGTATTGAATGACTTGAAATAATTACAAACCCAAACCATAATCAAATAATCCTCAACTCAAAAATTAGATTTTACATGCAAAAAAAAAACTAAAATCTAAAAAAATGTCTTTTTTTAGCAATCGCTATTTATAGTAAGTTTTGCATGGAAGCGTACATGGCTCTAATTTTTTTTAAATATCCTAAATGCTAAAATTTGCCTACGAGATGAAATTAAACTAAATTTGACGTCTATTTCTAAAAATATTCAATTTATAAAAATAGAAAATTTCAAAAAAAACTATTAAATGTTAATTTTGGAACCTCAAATGATCACATTTAGCCTCCAAAAAATATCAAAATCAAATCTAAGGGGATAGATCAAAATATTCTAAATGTTAAAATTACCCTATGGGATAAAATTCAACTGAATTTGATGTCCGATTCTAAAAATATACAATTTATAAAAGTAGAAAATTCTTAAGAAAATCATTAAACATTAATTTTGGACCTTCAAATGATCATGTTTATCCTCAAAACAAATATCAAAATCAAATATAATGGGATAGAGCACCTTAGGGTAGAATTGAAATTTTTGACATGTTCATTTTGGCATGTAAAAGAGTTCAAATGGAGTTATGGGTCAAAGGTTATGGCCTCCGAAAGGTTCGCATATTTTCTCTACATCATTCTCCTCTAGTTGAAAATAACACAGCTCCTACAAGTTGGCCTGATTATACTACTACCATTTTTATTTATCAATCTTATTTAGATCTTATTATGTAATCCAGGTTTTTTCTTCTTGTTCCAATCTTTTCCACTACACCTAATACCTATTATAATTCCCTTGGCTTGTGCTCACTGTCTTCATATCCAAAACATACACTATTTTTCTTTCTTCTTCTTTGGAACTTGTTACTCCCAATTTATTTATTTATCTTCATTACCTTCATCATCTTCTCCTAGGAATTCACATAAATATAAAACATTAAATATTGGATATATATAAAAATTTTGTAGTAAACTCACCTCATATGCATTGTCATTGATTTTATTCATAATTTTGCATGGTCTAATTTTCTTGTACTTTAACTTATTATATGTGCCTTTTGGAAATATTTCTTTCTTCAAGTACACAATTACCAACTCTCCTTCAAATACCTTTGATCTTTTTTTGACATCTACTGTTGCTTTATATTTCTTATTACTTTGTTGTAACTTTGTTCTTACTCCTTGAAACTATTGCATACATTCTACAAATGCTTCTACATCATCATTAATTCAATCTATAATCGGTAATTTTACCAAATCTAAAATAACCATAAGATTTCTCCCATAAACAATTTGAAATGGTGACTCTCTTATTAATCTATTCACTGAACTATTATATGCAAACTCAACTTGTGGTAAATCCAAGTCCCATTTCATGGGCTTCTCTCTCACTATGCATCTCAACAAATTTCCTAAGATCATATTCATAAATTTTGTTTATCCATTTGTTTGTGGGTGACATGCACTACTGAATTATAGCTTGGTACCCATATTCTTCCACAAAGTCCTTCAAAAATGATTTATAAATTTTGTGTCCCTATCTAAAGTAATAGTTTTTGGAACACCATAAAATCTCACAATATCCATAAAATATAATTTTTCAACTCTAGTGGCATCATTCATTTTCTTACATGTAATGAAATGAACCATTTTAGAAACTATCTATACAATAACAAAATTTGAATTATTACCTCTATGTGTGTTTGGTAATCCATACTCAAATCTATCTATATCCCTTTTGAAACTAGTAATGGCATGTAAAACCCAGTATTTTGTGCATGTCCTTTAGCCACCTAACACATTTTGCACTTTGAAACATACTTTGTTACATCTCTCTTCATTTTTGGCCAAAAATAATTTTCCTCTACCAAAGCTATTGTCTCTATCTTACCAAAATGCCCAGCCAAACCACCACTATGTAATTATCTTATTATATTGTCTCATACAGACCCAACTAGAATGCATAATTATTTTCCTTTAAAGACATAAATTTTTTGCATAAAATACTCATCATGAATAGCATTTATCTGACATGTTAATGGATTCTTTCACTTTTCAACTACCTTGCTAAATATGGATCAATATCATATAATTATTTAATAGCTTCAAATCTAGCTACTTCACTCACCATAGTAGTTAATAACTCTATCCTCTTAATCAATGCATTATCTACCTGATTCTATTTTCTTGGTTTATGATTCAACACAAACTAATACCCCTACAAGAAATAAACTCTCTTTGCATACCTACTATTCAACTTATTTTGTGTATTCACATACTTCGTAACCTCATGATTTATAAATATAAACTCATCTGGCACCAAGTAATTCCTCTAATGTCTTAATGCTTGTACAATTGCACAAAGTTCATCATCATAAGTAGATTACTTTATTCTTACTTCATGCAATTTTTCACTAAAATATGCTATTAGCTTTCCTTCTTGACTCAACACAACACCAATTCTTTAAAAATGAAGGCAAGAAGAGTAACGTAAACCTATCAGAGAATTTGGGTAGACAACAAGCAAAAAATGAGTCTCAGATGCCCATCAGGAGGTTAGCAAGGGTAAGTAAACCTCCAATTCGATATTCCCCTTCATTATTTTACTTATTGCTCACTGATAGTGGAGAATCAGAGAGTTTTGATGAAGCAATACAAGTAGAAACCCAGAGATAGTGGGAGCTTGTCATGAGTGAGGAGATTGATTCCTTGAAAGAGAACCAAACGTGGGATTTGGTTGAGTTGCCAGTGGGAAAGAGAGCACTAAAAAACAAATAGGTTTATAGGTTAAAGGAAGGTGAGAATGGACAGATGAGATATAAGGCCAGGTTGGTAGTGAAAGGATTTGCACAGAAACCAGGTATTAATTTTGGTGAATTTTTTTCTCTTGTAGTAAAAATGACTTCTATTCGGACTGTATTGTCTTTAGTTGCTATTGAGGATTTGCATCTTGAGCAGCTTGATGTTAAGATAGCCTTTCTTCATGGATATTTGGATGAAGAAATATATATGGATCAGCCGGAAGGATTTGAGGTCAAAGGTAAGGAGAAGCTTGTGTGCAGGTTGAAGAAGAGCTTATATGGTCTTAAGCAAGCTCCTAGACAATGGTATTTGAGATTTGACAAGTTTATGACTGAGCATGGCTACAGTAGATGTCAATCTGATCATTGTGTTTATTTTAAGAGATTGGATAATGGTAGATATATTATCATGTTGTTGTATATAGATGATATGCTGGTTGCAAGTTCACACATGTAGGATATTTCTAAGCTTAAGTTAAAATTAGCTCACACATTTGCCATGAAGGATTTGGGAACAGTAAATAAAATCCTTGGCATGAGTATTACGAGAGACAGGAAAAATTATAGGTTGATTTTGTCTCAAGAGGATTATGTGAACAAGGTGTTGGAGAGGTTCAATATGTAGGATGCAAAATCAGTGAGTACACCTATGGCTGGACACTTCAAGTTGAGCAAACAATAATGTCCTAATTCACATGATGAGATAGAGTACATGAGTAGAGTTCCATATGCTTCCGTAGTTGGGAGCTTAATGTATGTAATGGTATGTACTAAACCAGATATTGCCCAAGCAGTGGGAGTTGTCAGTAAGTATATGGCCAATCCAGGGAAGGAGCACTGGAAAGCAGTCCCATGGATTCTCAGATATCTGAGAGGGACCAGCAGTAGGCATTATGCTTTGGTGGGTCAAACACTTCTCTACATGGATATGTAGATGTGGATATGGCAGGTGACTTAGATGGTAGGAGGAGCACCACGAGATATGTTTTCACTGTTGGTGGAATGGCAGTTAGCTAGATTTCAAAGTTGCAAAAGGTTGTTGCCTTGTCTACTACAGAGGCAGAATACATTGCAGTCAGAGAGGCTAGCAAAGAGATGATATGGATGACAAAGTTCATGGAAGAGTCGGGAAAGGAGCAAGAGAGTTGTAGATTATACAGTGACAGTCAAAGTGCAATTCATTTGGCTAAGAATTCAGCCTTTCATTCAAGAACCAGATATATATAGCTTAGGTAGCACTTCATTAGACAGGTATTGGAGGATGGTGAGTTGAAGCTGGAAAAGATCCATACAAATAAGAACCCTGTTGATATGTTAACCAAGCCGATAACAAAGGAGAAGTTGAATCTTCATTTAACTTTTGTTGGTCTTCAAGATTGAGTTTGAAGATGGAGAAGCTAGAAGATGTTGCTATTCAAGTACTAGTGCAGTTGTTTATCTCCAAGTGGGAGATTGTTAAGGTGTAGACTTAAAAGCTTCACCAGATGAGTGGATGCTAAAGTTGTTGGATTTACACATTCACCGACGATGGCAAGGAGTCGACCAGTAGCTACCGACGTCAGTCATGTATCAGTCGACGTTGGTCATGTGCAGGCAAATAGACTGACGTTGATCACTTGTGCATCTAGAAATTCTATTTTCGTGGATGGAATAGATTGTTTGCATGATAAGTTTAGCTGTTAGTTGTAAGTCCATGTTTCTATTTTTGGTAGGACTATTTTGAGCCTTTGATTAGGAGGTGTATCTACTGGTTGTTAATGAATATCTCATGATCCCTAATCTTATATAATAGGGATAGAACTTCATAGCTTGTGTAAGTGTAAGAAAGAACAGTACAAGACATATTGTATATGTGTGTATCAATCCAGGTTGTTGGAATTGATTGTAAACTCTTGAGGAAAAGAGATCTGTACATCTAAGAGGTGTGAGAAGAAAGTGTGATTTTTCTTCATTGTATTTCCTTCTGGAAGAGTTTAATACAAGTTTTTAGGGTGGTTTCTTGTATCTCTTATTCTTTTCTATTTCTGATTCTAGTTACTTATTATTCTAGTTTAATTTTGTGTTTAATTGCTTACATAAAAGTAATCAAGTTTGTTGGTTGATCCCCAACAATTACATGACCAATATTAAATTTATTTTGATAAGTAATGTATTTTTAAATTATTTTCAATGTGAAATTTTAAATATAAATTTATTTTACATTTCAAAACATAAATTTTAGTACATAACATAAGTGTTAATGTTATATTGATTCATCAGGATTGAAATATTTATAAAAAGTTATTGAAGTGTTGTAGTAAAAGGAAATTTCATCTGAATGCTACAATTTTAGCGGAGGATGATTAAACAAGGGTTATAACACATGGGAAGAGGTTGGAAATAACATGCCAAATTGAGTTATGGTGTTACTTAGAAATGAAAAATGAGAAAAGACAAAACATTGAATAAAAAGTAGAAGAGACATCAAAGAAATAGGTTCAAAAAAGTAGTAAGTATAGTAGGCCTTTTTTCCATCCTCATTTAAATGGATCACTATAATATTGTCTTTATGATGAGCTTATAATTGGTTCCTTAATGTATTGATGGTCCTCTGACCATCATAGGCCCAATTTTTGCAAATTAGCATAGGATAGTGTGTCTCATCTATCTCAATATCTATGACTTCAAAGTCACCATGCAGGATAACTTTTACAACTTTGATCTCCACATCTTTCAATTGACCAATTGGTTCAATGCACCCATAATCTACAAGGCTCAGTGTAATTAGGTTGTAACTTAACACAAGTCAGGCAATAGTGACCCATGTTGATTGAGGGATCATATTGATAGTGCTGACAAAATCAAACAATGCATTGGTTACCCCATACCCTGTTGTTTTAATGCCCATTCTTGAATCAATATACCATTACTTTTTGGTTTTGACATACCTTATCATTTGATCTACTCATTGTTAACATTATTGTACACACTCTAGTGGATTATGAAACAAATTGTTGATGTTTTATGAGACATCCTCATCCTGCACTATACTAAGGAGCTTTATCAAGTCTGTCAAGGTAGTGAAAACACCATCTTATTGCATGATGTGTATTATCTACCCATATATTTATGCATTTGTGGCTACAACATCATCTTTAGTGATCTCTTATTGCTAAATCATTTTTAGAATCTGCGTTGCTTCACACATTAACCCTTTCTTTGTGATGGGTTATGGATACTTGTCTAGCTATGCTTTCCTATTCCTCTAGTCTTGTGGCAATTTAATAGGGGATAATCCATGATCTACATGTTGTCGATGTGTGATGGCTTATAAGAACGCACCCTCCTAGGTTTTTTTGGTTACCATATTCATGTTTCCTATAACCTTGTCCTCTCATTTTTTTTCCAACACTAGACAATCTTATGTATCATGGTTTTTATAAACACTACAATAGGCATAGTAAGATTGGAATTGCAAATTCATAGGGAAATTTCTTTGTACATGATTGAAATTACCACACAAATAACATTGAATTGGGGGGGTCATGGTCCATTTCCTCTACCTCCTTACTTTCCTCCTCATTAACTTCCCCTAGTTCCTCCATGATATCCTCCTCTATTCATTTGGATACCCTAGTTACCAAAATATTGAATAGTTGCAGGGAGGAGGACTTTGAATTGAAAAGTTTTATATGAATCGGTGAAGGTAAAAATACCTAACCAAACACACAAAAAAAATAAGGAAATGTTTTGAACAAACCAACATGAAAGAATAATGATAAAATGATCTTTTTATATAAAATTTGCATTTCAAAGTTTTTAAAACTAGAGGGTAAGTTTTTTATTTTCATTTTTGAAGTATATTTCCATTTTACATGTACGATGTGGGCATCCCCTACTACCTGAGAATTAAACCTACCAACTTTCCCTATCAACTTGTCAGATTGCCAATTTTACAATTTAAATAAATAAGATCTAAATTTATCAATTTAAACTTATAATAAGTTATTGCCTAAGCTTTAAATTTTTTATACCATATTTTTGCATCATTTTTTATGCCCTTCATTTTAGTAAAAGTATCTACAATTTAATAAATAAATAGATTACATTTAAATCTATGAAATTAAACTAAAAATAAGTAATTTCTTAAAATTTAGATTTTTAATACCTCATTTTTTAGGCAATATATAATATTGTACATAATTTTGTTGCTTTGATTTAAAGATTTACAAATCAGATTATGTTTACTATATTATGATATTTTATCTGTTAAATGGTCACTTTCTCAGTGGGGAAATATAGCCATCTTTAAACATATTTGTGTTAATAGAACATATATTTATAGATCCTTTCCTTTCATATCCGATAGATGGTTCACATTTATTTTTGAAGGATGCGACATGAAAGCATATAAACAATGACTTGGTAGCCAATGAGGACATGTCGATGGTTTCAAAAAATTGTTACTTTACTCTTCTTGCCTTCATTTTCCTATATATGAAGAGATAATTTTGAAGGCTAATTTGTTATCTGTAAAATGGTCATTTTCTCGACGGGGAAATACAATTATATTCACAAATAGAATTATTCAGGTATCACAAATGTTATAGTTTTATTTCTAGGATTTTAGATAATAGTATTAAAATTGATTGAGAAGAAAAATGTTTAAAATACAAAGCTGAGAATATGCATTAAATAAATAGTCAATTTATCACAATAATTAGAGACAAATTAGAATTTGAATCTTCAAACCTAATATTCCTTATTGTATATTGAACTTGGAAGGTTAAAAAATAAAGTTTGGTCTTTTCTTCTTGTTCCATTCATTCTCAAAGAAAATAGATGCAATCAACACAACAATTTATCAATTTAAAAAAGGAAAATGTTTTGCATTATATAAATTAATTTATCACATTGAGATTATACCTTATATTGGATTGAGTATAACACTTTGAAATATAATATATGAATACACAAAAATATTAAATATAGGAATGATTAACCAATCACCAACAAAACACACTTTAAAAATATCTTCTTCTCATTTTCCAAATCAGAAGATTTTATTTTCAATATAATAATTTTGTATATTAATATTGTTTTAGTATATTGTTATTGAATCCATACATCATTAGAATTTAAAATATGTAAATCTATAAGAATACTTTAGTTGATGGAAGATTAAGCGGGGTATATTTGATGATTAACTTTGTCTATCATTATTTAACAATATCTTTTAAATGTTAATGTGAGTTATTGTAAGAGGAAAATTTGGAAAAAATATATATTTATTATAATTCGTAAAAGTATTTGATGAATTATTTTAAATTTTACTATCTCTAAAAAAATGTTGATTATATTTTATGATTAAAAAAGTAAATACTATCATTAAATCATTAAATTTGATATTTATGATAATACAAGTTATTGTTCTCATCAATTAAATTATAAAAATATAATTAAAATTTATTTTATAAAATTATAACCAAATTTATATATAAATATTATATCATATTGTTAAAAAATTAATAAAAATTTAATTAAAATTATTTAATTTTCACAATCCATAAAATTAATTTGATATATATAATGTATAATATAATAAATTAATGTGATATATATTATTGATGCATTTTTTCCATATTGATGATACATTAGTTAGTTTGATGCACAATAGTTATTTGTAAAAGCTGTCACATTATCAGTTAGGAGCGTTTATTAATATAATGATTTAATTAACAATAAGGTTGTTATCTATCCTTTTGCTTCAATCAATTGCTGCCACAAAGATGATTAGCGTGATCAACACGATATAAGCATTTCGTTGGACTAAGACATTCACATTTGAATGTTCGATACAGGTCAACATCCTACCCAAATTATTTTAATGTCTTACATTATCTAGATTCATTTCATGGCAATCAAATAAACATATCAGTCAAAAATAGAAATAAATGACAAATTGGAGAAGAATAAACCCTTAAATCAAGAATAGAGGTGTCTATTATTCAACGAGAGATTGGAGCTGGGTGTGTAAAACAGGAAGAGGATGAGGAAGAGTAATAGGAAGGGGAACAGCAGTGGGAGTTGTCGGAGAGTACACCAATATCCCATCTATACGTTTCACGACTTCTTTATTTCTCTGCACCCACCAGTGGGGAGGGATTTGAAGACTTTCAATTAATAAGTCAGAGTTCTTGTTAACAAGGGCTGCGTCTCTTCCTGATGATTTGAAAGGCAGCTTCTTCATCCCTTGAAACCCATCCACTAGGTGTAAATAAACCTCTAAGTTGTGGAAGCTTGCAGGATTAAACGTTTTCTTCAGCACAGGCGAGCTGCTGCTGTCTAAAGTAATCTCTACACCCACATGAACATATGCCCACGGCAGCCATTGCAGAATTTTAGTGAGCCATCCCATTTTCTCGTTTAGAAAAACTCCGGGAACTTTGGGAACCAAGTCCTTTTTGTTTACCAAACGCAAAACTTTGACGCCAATCTCTTCCATATGTTGGGCAAATGGCAGGTTTCCCACACGTGGAGAGGCAAAAGAAAACACTGTCACGGGTATTGAGCTCATTCCCTTTTCATTCATAATTTGTTTGATATCATACGCACTCGGGGTTGCCAACGCAGCTCCCAAGCTGTGTCCGGTGAATGTTATGCTCAAATCTTGTTGTTCGTCTTGGTATTCATTCAATAACCGTGTTATCTCACTGACTGCAATTTCTCTTGCACTGAACCTGCATCTAACAGAGTCCTCGTCTGTGGATGTATAACATTTGAGAAATCCCTTCTCTACCCTAGCATCTGGTTTTGAAATATTGGTTTGGATGTCAGAGCATGCTGTAGCCTGAGATGTGGTAGCAGGAACTAATATGTCTTTGAGGTTTTGCATCCATTCATGGGGAGTTTCAGTGCCTCTCCAGGCAACAACTATGTCACGTCTTCCCAATCTCTTTATCTCATCTGGGTCAGTGCAAACAGCAATAAATCCAATCCAAGAGCCAATGTCACTTGAATCCTCTCCGAAAAAGGAGTTCAAAACACGGGTATTGGCGTATATATATTTGGTGACTTGATACCCACGCCCACATTTAAGCAATTCCAATCTCTGTGAAAGTGAGCTTTTGCTGCGTTTACAATTCCCATAGTATTTTGAAGATTGAGAATTGTCAAAAGAATCATAACATTGCTGTGCGAAGTCACCATATCTGAGAATCTCGGCTTTGAGAAGAGGGTTAATGGGATCAAGCAAACCTTTCCAATGGTTGGCACCCTGAATATCTCTCCATATGTTACCAAGTTGCTCTTGGCTTTTGGTTTCTCCATATCCGTGAAAATTATGATTACCTGCTGATAAATAATATCCAGCGTCCTTCCAATTGCCAATGGCTAATTGATATAATGCCATATTCCGATTGTTTTGGAAGAAAAAATACCTCTGTTTTAATCTCGTAGATGATATTGAAATCTGTGTTTGCAAACTTGTTGGGTATAATCTTTGAAGAGCGAAAATATAAATAGGCATTGCGAAGGCCCTCAGATTTGACTATTCTTGGAATTTGGAAATGAAGGCTTCGTGAATCGCGACTGAGTAGAGGCTCCGCGATCGAGGACCGACTGAGGTTACATTGCGTTGTCGTGACCGAGTCGAATCGAGTCCAGTCAAGTGTTTTAACGGTTATCTTACATTGTCGTGACCCAGTCAAGTGTTTACTATACACGCCGTACATTTTTTACGCAATCGCAGCCGTTCAATGAGGGCGACGAAGGAATCTTTTATCTCAGTGGTACGTTCGATAGCTGCTTTGTAGCGTATAAGGAATCCTTGCCGTTCAATTAATAATAATAATAATAATAATAATAATAATAATAAGAAACCACCTCTCCGATCCTATTTCTTTGGCACGTCTATGCTGGTTTTTATTCTATGTTTCGTCTTTTCTCTTTTTTCATTTCCAATTGATGCCATAACTCACTTTATCGCGCTATTTCTAAATTCCTCCATTTAATCACCCTCACTTAAAAGCTCATCATAAGAGAAAATATTATATTAATCTTTTTAATTGAGGATGGACAAAAGGCTTACTATATGTACTACTTTTTTGAACCTATTTCTTTGATGTCTTTGCTGCTTCTTATTCAATGTTTTGTCTTTTCTCATTTTTCATTTCCAAGTAACTTAATACAATAAGGAACCAATTATAAGCTCATCATAGAGACAATATTATATTGATCCCTTTGAATGAGGATGGACAAAAGGCTTACTGTATGCACTATTTTTTGAACCTATTTCTTTGATGTCTTTGCTGCTTTTTATTCAATGTTCTATCTTTTCTCATTTTTCATTTCCAAGTAACACCATAACTTAGTTTGGCATGCTATTTCCAACTTCTTCCCATGTGTTATAACCCTCGTTTAATCACCCTCCACTAAAATTGTAGCATTCAGATGAAATTTCCTTTTACTACAACATTTCAATAACTTTTTACTAATATTTCAATCCTTACGAATCAATATAACATTGACACTTATGTTATGTACTAAAATTTATGTTTTGAAATGTAAAATAAATTTATATTTAAAAATTTCACGTTGAAAAAACTTTAAAAATACATTACTTATCCAATTAAATTTAATATTGGTCATATATATACACACACTTTATTAATTTTATGTGTGTTTAATTATCTACATTTAAAAATTATCCACATATATATATTAGTTGTAAAATTATACAAAGTCTCTGTGCATTTATGTATTATTCACCTAGATTATGAGCTTCTTACCTTATTGTATTAGTATGGGTCCATACAAAGTAAAGAGTTACAAATATATGTGGTTTGTAGAAACGGGTTATGTATGTATGCATAGAAAACTATGAGATGAGCCTTTACTAGTATCCCATTGCCCTATTATATTGAAATGGTCATTTTGTATTGATATTGGTGGTTCCAATATCATGAAATAATCTATGAGATTTTGAGTTTGGTTACATTTTATGTTGGTGTGGTCTTGGAGATGAGACTTTATTAAGAGCCTACTTATTGTTGTATTGAAATGAGTTCTTTGTATTCATATGGGTAGATGGAATATCATGCATCCAATTTATGAAAATAGAAGCATGGTATCGATACTTGGACTTGTCAAGACACATAACTCATGTTGATTTATTTTAGGATTAGGGTTAGCACCAAAAATCAACAAGTTAAAATAAATCATAAAATATACTAAGTTTCATTAGAATTTTTTTTTCAAGCCACAATAATTTAGCTTAACATTGGCTCAAATATGTCTAATAAATCTAATGTGTTAACCCTTAACTAGTAATGTGCTTATGTGTTGGCCTTTTGAGCGAAATGAGAAAAATAGATTATTTTTGACGTAATTTTAAACTTTGTTTTAATGGTTTTACTTAGATCAGTCTTTAGTGAGATGACCATGATGAGATAAGTTGGTAAGGGTTTGGATATTATCCATCAGGGTGGTATCTTAGTTGATGTGGCAAAAGCAAGAGCTCTAATAGAAGATAACATTATATAGTGAGAAATATACCTTAATAGTGGAATTGGTGATGTTATTCACCTTATACAAATACGATTAGATGCCATATTGTTCATATGAACAATTGACACCTTATTCCATGGGTGAATTAATTTAATGAATTTTCATTACATATTTAGTGTGGATTGTTATTCTTGTGACCATAAGGTAATATAAAGATACTTCATGGCCATTAAAAATATAATTGTGAGAAGAGAATTAAGGCCACATAAGTATAAATTGGCTATGTGATCATTATTTAAATGATAAATTTAAATTATAATTGAAATAGCAATAAGACACACAGTGGAAGCCACTATACATAATACAATTATGATAAACACAAAATAAGCCATCAGTAAAATGGAAACTATGGCAGATGAACACTTTGCAATGAAAAAACCTCAATGGAATATAAAGTTAGAATGGTTGAAAAGTTTGTAATAAAATAACCTTTGAAAAAATAAAATGAAATTTTTTTTTGACAAGTGACAAAAGTTAATTAGATAACCTACCAAAAATTAAATGGAGTAGAAAAATAATTAACCACAATAAATATTTAATTCATAACAAGAAGGATTCCACATTCCTTAATTCATGTAACTTGACCAAATGACTATATGTGGTTCCAATAATTAATCGTTGCCATGGCTCACATGTTTACATAGACTAACATTTATACAAAAAATACATCATTTCCCATAATTATACCTTCATGAGACTTCACTAAAATTTATACCTTCACTATTAAAAGCTCAGGTCATGTGGATACTATATATGATGTATTTTTATGACGTCCAGTGTTTTGAAAAAGATTAAAATATTATGGACCATTGGAAAATCTTCCACGATCCTCTTGATGAACATTGTTTGACCAGAACTGGTGGCATAGTTTTTGAGATATCCTTGGTAGATTCATGACTTTCCTTCATAAAAAATTCATGTCATGTGGCTATTATATATGATGTATCAGTATATCACCGCTACTATAAGCTGTCTTAAGAAATAATTTCATGGTGTTTATAAAATCAATTATTCTTCTTATTATTATTTTTAAATGTTAAAGTTAAATATATAATTATTATTATTTTGGAAGTGGACGATATTTGTATCATATAAAAAGTTTTGAAAGAAAAGTGGTAATGTGTAATGAGGACTAAAAATAGAACTCTTATTACCAACTATTACTTATAATTTTGTTCATAATAATATACGTTATATTTATTGTTTTGGGCTTTAAATATTATTGTTTCTAGATAAATGAGTATGATTATTTATATTTTATATAGACATACTAATAGTTCAAGATGAGATTGTAAAATTTATTAATTCCTCTGACTCTTTACAAGGTTTTATCAAATTCATTTCCAAGAAATAATATTGAATATAGACACTGTTCTAACTACGTCAACTTCAATAATTATTGATATTCAATCCATAATAATTTTATTGTACTTTTTCATAGCCACTATTGTAGTTACTTATATTCTTGTTGAATGCTAATGTTTGACATTGTTGTCGATTATGTTGGAACCATGCCAAAATGAGTTGTTGGTTAGTTGTTGCAAGTAAAATAGGAAGATAAAGATTTTCTATTATTTTTAAGTTAATTTTAAATGTTTTTTTCAATTTCTTCATTTCCATTGGAATAAAATGGCATAATAACCCCACTTACAAGTTAAGTGTATTTTAATCATTTTCTCTATTTAGATTCTATTTGTTTATGTTTTTTTATTTCAAACATTAGTTTTAGATTGTTGTTATAACAACATATTCATATAGTAGTAACAATTACTTTCCTTCTCAATATTTCAGGTAAAAGATGCAGGCTTTATAATTAATTAGTGAAGTAGAAATTATAATTTAGTAATTTAATCTCACATCTCAAAATAATCCTAACCAATTGTAACAAGTCCTTTAATTCTATTATTTCTATGTAATCAATTTATAATAGTAACAATTTGATTTGGTTTCTAATAATTCATCTTAATTAAGGAACTCATACATATATACAACTAAAAAGGGAGGTGTTTAAGAGGACCGAGTTTAAGCAATTTCCATCCATCAAAGTAATTTATATTAGTTTTTCCCTTTATTTATATTTCCACAATTCATTTTAAATAACTCACGATTTAATTACTTGAATTCTTTTTGAATTAATTGGAATTCAATTACTTTCCTACTTTTAAATTTTTAAAAAATTTATTTATATAAAAAATATACAAGATTAATTTTAATACTTATTAATTTTTAATTTATATTTCATAACTTTTATTATAATTTTATTTTATCTAATTTATAATTCATTAAATATCTATTTTCCATTATCTATATATAAAAATATATTATAATTTAATCACTCAATTATACAAAAGTAGATTATAATTTAATCACTCAATTAATCAAGAACCATAATGATTCATAAATAATACATACCCATAGTCAAAACGTATGTCCTTGAATTGTAAGATTAATTGTATTCAGCTATATATTTGGCATCATTATCAGATATGTTTTAGGTATTAGGATTGTTAAAAATTTGAGTTAGGATTACATTTAAGGGGAAAACTCTCGGACAACTCCCACTGCTGTTCCCCTTCCTATTACTCTTCCTCATCCTCTTCCGGTTTTAAACACCCAGCTCCAATCTCTCGTTGAATAATAGACACCTCTATTCTGGATTTAAAGGTTTATTCTCCTCCAATTTGTCATTAATTTCTTTTTTTAACTGATATATTTATTTGATTGCCATGAAATGAATCTAGATAATGTAAGACATTAGAATAATTTGGGTAGGATGTTGACCTGTATCGAACATTCAAATGCGATAATGTGTTACTGCGAATGTCTTAGTCCAACGAAATGCTTATATCGTGTTGATCACGCTAATCATCTTTGTGGCAGCAATTGATTGAAGCAAAAAGATAGATAACAACCTTATTGTTAATTAAATCATTATATTAATAAATGTTCCTAACTGATAAAACGTGGAGAAACAAAAACGTGACAGCAACCCCATTTTTAACGGTGATTTCCCATTTATTTTAAACCGCAACGCCCAGATAATGTGATCAGTCCTATTACCAGGCAAAAATTTACTTTGAAATTACCGTATATGCGAAAATGAATATTTGTGAAGTTAAACGGTTTCGAAGAAGTTTAATATTTTAGAACTTTATTAACAAATAGATTTTATTTAATCTTTTAGAACTTTATTATCAAATAGAGTTTATAATTTAAAATTATTGATTAATCAATAAAGATAATTTATTTATTTTTAAATGTAAATAATTATTTTCCTTAAAAATTGTATTGAATGAAGTATAATATTTTACGTATACTTTATAAACTCTAAAAAAAATATATTAATTATATATATATTTTTTAATTTATATTAATAATGGTATTACAATTTATGTTTTAGTTTAATTAAAATTTTGTAAATATAGTTGTTTTGTTGTTTGTTTGTTTTTTTTTTTTTTTTTGGATATTAAATATAATATGGTATTAGGTTTTTAAATACTTGTATATTTAATATTTCAAAATTTGTTAAAATAGTATTTAAGTGTGTATTGGATTTTAGTTTTTATTATTTTAAGTTCTTTTTAATATATTATAATTAATTAATGTGTTTTTTAAATGTATGTTTAGATTTATTTTTTCATGTAAATCTAGGTGAGTTGCACGGTGATGATGAGGGGCAATGACAAGGTATGTTAGGTGATATCATACACTAAAGCCTATATAAAAAATAATATTATTTGGGTCTCTTAAGATTGTGGTGGTAGAGGATGGATTTAGGGTTACACATGACTAATTTAGGGTTTGTTGGGCCAGCACCAACATTGGACGCATAACCTAAATTATAAATCCATGCTTCTTGGTGTTGGCCCTAAGGGTTTTTATTGCCAGTATTTGAGGCTTGAGGTAAATTCATTTGCAGGTATTTTTCTTTTTCATTTTGCATGTTTTTATTTATTAGTCAGTTTTAATATGTATTTGTTTTGAGTATGAAATTTTATTTTTATTACTTGACAACTATGTTGAAGTCTGGAACTAATGTACTTAAAAGGCCTCAAACCCATTGAATCTAATTTGTAGAAATATTTCTTGTCATACTAAATCATGTTCATGAAATGTATTAAATTTAAAGATTTTTGGGTGAAATGATATCATACAAGTGGTTTATTTGCATCATAATAGGAGTGTGCATCAGTATATCATGAGCACATGGCACAAAACAACATCTTATATTAGTGATGATTCTTATATTCATTTTAAAAGGTCATTGTCTAATTTTTTAATAAAGACCGGATAATACAAGTCTACTATTTGGGTACTCCAATTTATTATTTTCCTAAGTTAGGTTATTGAACTTCATATTCTTGTTAATTTATTATTATTACATCAATAATATCAATAATGTTAGATGTAGAATCCATTAATGTCTAGGGGAACTATTTTTATCTATCCTTCGGCTTTTCTTGCACCATGGGGGTAATTGCTAGTATAATTGGAGTGATTCCTTGTAGATATGGAAAGGGTTATTTATGAAATGAGAGGATTTCAAATCATCTCAAATTATAGCATGTTTTCTATTTTTATATCTATGTTTTTTTTTCAGAATTATGTGCTACCTAAAAAATCAGCCCTCTAGATACCTTCTTGGAAGGGATAACTAAGGTTGTAATTTAAATTTTTGAAGGCATTTATTTTATATAGCAAATATGTTTTCTATCTAATATCCAACCCCATAAAATATTTTTCTATGTAATTAGAGAAAATAAACTAAAGTAACATTTTTTTTTGTAGGAATACCAAATTGGTAGCATGAAATAAATAAAGATATCAAGGTTAAATAAACATAATTGTTAATTTATTTTGATCTATTACCATAATCCATGTAGATATACCTTTGATTTATTGATTCAAATGTACAAGGCAATGCAATCATTAGTAAGTGGACTAGAAATGATATCACACTTGACCCCTAACCATAAGTCACAGTGCTTCTTTTTAGAATCAGAATCTTTCATGACCCGTAACCATAGGTCACAGTGCTTCTTTTTAGAATTAGAATCCTTCATGACCCATAACCATAGGTCAAAATGATCTGTCGTCCCTTCTAACCCCTAACCATAAGTCATTCATTACATTTGTTTCTTGATCTTAACAAAAAAATCTCGTCCTATATTTGAGTCGTAAAATTTTTATAACTAAATATAACAGGTTGTCAAATGCATAAATGACGCATACAGATTTATAGGGGAAGGAACCAAATACAAACTATAACAACAAATGTTATTTCTTATTAGAGTTTGTTTTGTTTAATAATAAATAATAAATAACTTCAAAACTCACACAAACTAAATAAAACACTAATTAAATTAAAAAAACACAAATATTATTTATCTTATATCTTTTACATCTTTTAGGGGGTTTCATATTTTGACACTTGTTAAAATTTAAAATAAATATAAAACACTTATTTTCATACATATTAAATTGAACTCAAATTTTTATTAGTACCTTCCCCTCATGTATTATTATTTTCACCAATTCTTATTAATCAAATTTTATTCTTGGACTAACAATAGGATATTAATGAACCCAAAAACTAACAAGACAAATAAAATTACCAATAGGTTAAAATTTTGAACAATAAATTGTATTGATTTATATTCAATGACTTGAAATAATTATAAACCCAAACCATTACTAAATAATCCTCAACTCAAAAATTAGAGTTTACATGCAAAATAAAAACTAAAATCTAAAAAAACATGTATATTTTTAGTAGCCATTATTTATAGTAAGTTTTGCATGCAAGCATGCACAACTCTAAAAATTTTCCTAAATATCCTATATTTTAAAATTAGCCTATGGGATTAAATTCAATTGAATTTGATGTCTAGTTATAAAAATATTCAATTTCTAAAAATAGAAAATTCCCCAAAAAACCATTAAATGTTAATTTTGGAGCCTCAAATGATCACGTTTAGCCTTCAAAAAATATCAAAATCAAATCTAAGGGGATAGACCTAATTATTTTAAATGTTAAAATTAGCCTATGAGATGAAATTCAACTAAATTTGACGTTTAATTCTAAAAATCCACAATTTATTAAAATAGAAAATTCTTGAAAGAATCATTGAATGTTAATTTTGGACCCTCAAATGATCACGTTTGGCCTCAGAAAAATATCAAAATCAAATATAAGGAGATAAAACACCATAGGGTAGAATCAAAATTTTCAATATGATCATTTTGGCATGTAAAAGAGCTCAAATGGAGTTATGGGTCAAAGGTTATGGCCTCCAAAAGGTTGGCCTATTTTTTCTGCATTATTTTCCTCTGGTTAAAAATAACTCAGCTCCTATGAGTTGCCTTGATTATACTATTACCATTTTTATTTGTCAAACTTATTCAACTCCTATTATGTAATCCAAGTGTTTTCTTCTTACTGCAATCTTTCCCACTACACCAAATACCTATTATAATTTCCTTACATTGTGCTCACTATCTTCATATACAAAACTTGTACTATTTTTTCTTTCTTTTTCTTTGCAACTTATTTCTCCCAATTTATTTATTTATCTTCGTCACCTTCATCATCTTTTCCTTTGAATTCATATAACTATAAAACATTAAATATCATAGATATATCAAAGTTCTATGGTAAACTCACCTCATATGCATTTTTATTGATTTTCTTCACAATTCTACATGGTCTAATTTTCTTGTAATTCAAATTATTGTATGTGCCTTTTGGAAATATTTATTTCCTCAAGTAAACCGTTACTAACTCTCCTTCTTCAAGTACCTTTGATCTTCTTCTAACATCTACTGTTGCTTTATATTTCTTGTCACTTTCTTTCAAATTTCTTCTTACTCCTTCTAACTATTGCATATGTTCTACAAACTCTTCTACATCATGACTAAATCGATAATTATAACAAATCTAAAATACCAATAGGATTTCTCCCATAAAAATTTTGAAATGGTGACTTTCTTGTTGATCTATTCACTGAACTATTATATACAAAATCAGCTTGTGGTAAAGTCAAGTCCCATTTCTTGGGCTTCTCTCTCATTATGCATCTCAATAAATTTCTTAAGATCCTATTCACAAATTCTATTTTCCATCTTTTTTTGTGTGATATGCACTATTGAATTATAGCTTAGTACCCATCTTCTTCCACAAAGTCCTCCAAAAATGATTTAAAATTTTTGTGTCCCTACTTGAAGTTATAGTTTTTGGAACACCATACAATCTCACAATATCCCTAAAAAATAATTTTGTAACTCTAGTGGCATCATTGGTTTTTTACATGAAATAAAATGAACTATTTTAGAAAATCTATCTTCAATAACAAATATTGAATCATTAACTCTCTATGTGTTTGGCAATTCCAACACAAAATCCATACTCAAATCTATACATAATGCTTTTGAAACTGGTAATGGTATGTAAATCCTAGTATTTTGTGCATGTCCTTAGCCACCTGACAAATTCTACACTTTGAAACATACCTTGTCACATCTCTCTTCATTATTTTCCAAAAATACTTTTCCTCTACCAAAGCTATTGTCTCTATCTTACCAAAATGTCCAGCCAAACCACCACTATGTAATTCTCTTATTATATTGTCTCATACAGACCCAAATGGAATGCACAATTGTTTCCCTTTAAACAGATAACCTTTTTTGTATAAGATACTCATCATGAATAATATTTGTCCTACCTGTTAATGAATTCCTACACTTCTTAACTACCTTACTAAAATATGGATTAGTATCATATAATTATTTAATAGCTTCACATCTAACTACTTCACTCACCATAGTAGTTAATAACTCTATCCTCTTGCTCAATGCATTAGATACATGATTCTATTTTTTTAATTTATTCTTCAACACAAAATAATACCCCTGTAAGAAAGAAACCCGCTATTCAAATTCTTTTGTGTATTCACATACTTCAAAGCTTCATGATTTGTAAACAGTATAAACTCCTCTAGCACCAAGTAATGCCTCCAATGTCTTAATGATTATATAATTGCATAAAGTTCAACATCATAAGTAGAATATTTTATTCTTACCTCATTCAATTTATCACTGAAATATGCTCTTGGTTTTCCTTCTTGACTCAACACAACACTAATTCCCACAAATGAAGCATCACAATAAACCTTAAATACTTTGTTAAAATCTGGTAATGCTAAAATTGGCTTTTATATAATCTTCTTCTTCAAAAATTCAAAAGCCTACTATGGCTGCTCTAGTCCATGCAAATTTCTTCCCTCCCATTCAATCTATTATTGGTGCCACAATACTACTAAAAATTTTAACAAATTTTCTATAAAATGTTGCTAAACCATCAAAACTGTCAGAAATCTAGAACAACAAATAGCTCTGATACCACTTGTTAGGATTAGGAGCAAAATTGATTACCTTGTAGAAGCAACTAAACACAAAATTTAACCAGAAGTAACAAGTAACTAGAAATCAGAAACAACACAAAATTTGAGAGACAATACAATCTTGTATTTAACTCATCCAGAAGGAAATACAATAAAGAGATTACACTCTTCCAACACCTCTTGGGTGTACCAATAACTCTCCCTCAAGATTTCTTTCTCTCACAACCAATTACAACCACAACTCAAACACAAAGTTGTACCCTCCACCAGTCGGTAACAATACTGCCAGTCAAACAAGTACTCAAAGTACTCCAAGTAGATCTCCCTTGATCTTGCAATAACTTGCAAATCAAATGATCTTACTTACCATGTAGATCTCCCCTAATCTTGCTATACTGTAGATCAACCTGGTTTTGCACACCTGTAAACCTAGATCTTACAATTGAAAAGATCTCTTTCTTGTCCTTGATTACAATATAGCCCCATGGGTTTATTATATACATCCCATGCAAACAATAATTAGACTTCTAATTACCATAATTAGAAACATAAACTCAAGACTAAAATTAGTATTTTACATGCAAACAAACTGTCCATCTAAAATAAGACGAGTTCTGAAAGTGCATGCACACACAGGCTACCGACGTCGATTCCTATTTGACCAATGTCGACCGACCTATAACCGATGTCAGTTATTGTGAACACTGAAGATGACCGATGTCAGTTGATTAGACCGATGTCAATTGCTCTACAACTTAGCAACCTCCTCCATTTGCATCAGTGAAGCTTTTAGCTCCACAACCTAACAATCTCCCACTTAGAGGTAAATAGGTGCACCTGTACCTGTACCTGTACATCATCTAATTTTGTTTCCTGGCTTGTATCCCTCTTCAAGTTCAACTTTGAAGACCAATCACCACATATCCTGTGGTGTTACTCCTGTGATCCAAGTAACCTGCCATATCTGAATCTACATACACATGTAGAGAATTCCCTAACCCTGCATAACATGTTAACCTATTGTTGGTCCCTCTCAAATACCAGAGAATCCACTATACTGCTTTCCAGTGCTCCTTTCTCACATTGGCCACAAACTTGCTGACAACACCCACTGCTTGGGCAATATCAGTTCTAGTACATACCATGCACTTAACCTCATCATGTGAATTGGGACACTATTTTGTGAACTATCCATCCATAGGTGTGCTAATCGGTTTTGCATCCTGCATCTTGAACATTACCACTACCTTATTCACACAATCATCCTGAGACAACATCAACCTATGATCTTTCCTATCTCTAGGAATACTCATGCCAAAGAATTTTGCTGCTCCTAAATTCTTCATGACATACCTCTAAACTAACTTTACCTTTAACTCAGCAACTCCCTTCATGTGTGACCCTAAAACAAGCATACACACAACATATAGTAACAGAATAATGTAGCTAATATTATTCAACTTGGTAAAGGAAACACAATGGTTACATTGACATTGACTAAAGCCATGCTTTGTCATACACTTGTCAAACCTCTATTGTCCTACAGCCTGCTCAAGACCATATACCCTGGCCTTTTGTCTCACGTGTCCATTCTTTCTCTTCTTTAACCTAGGAATCCATTCATCTTTAAATGCTTTCTTTTTGACTGGAAACTCTACCAAATCTTTCATTTGGTTCTCATCCAAGGAATCAACTTTCTCATTCATGCCATGCTCCCACTGTTTCCTAGATTCTACCTGCTCTGCTTCATTAAAACTTCCTGGTTCTTGACCATCAGTGAGCAACAAGTAGTCTAAAGAAGGGGAATAATGAATTTGAGGCTTACTCACCCTTTTAGTCCTCCTCATGGGCATTTAAGACTCCTTGACAGCTTGATGTCTACCTAAAATCCATTTTTTGGTCGACCCTGGTCTGCACCCGATCAATGTTGATTCCACTTGATTGCCAACACTGGTTCCCTAACCAACGTCAGTGTCCACCTGGTCATCAACATCAGTTCCCTAACTGATGTCAGTCACCACCTGCTCAACACCACCAAGTCTAGTATGCACATGATCGACGTCGATACCTGCTTGTTTGACGTCAGTTCCACCTGACTGATGTCGGTAACTATGTTTTCCTGTGAGTGATGACTTTTTACTCATGAGCTTACCTTGGATCATAACCTTGTCTAAACTTCCCTAATTAGAATTATTCAGCCCCTTGAGCTGATCTCTATCCATCATCTCCTCCTTGAAAACCAAGGCTTTCCTATTCTTCTCAAAAACATCAGATTTCCTCTTTGTGCAATAGACCCGATCCTTTCTTGTAGCATGAGTTTCAAGAAACCTCACTTTCTTATGTTGCTTACAGAAATATTGATCTATGCTTCTTGAATCTGAACTCTTACCTTTTGACTCAAGAACATGCATCCCCTTCTTATTCATGTGACCAAGCCTACAGAGCCACATCTTTGCATCTACATTTGAAGTAGATAAACTAGAAGGAGAATCAGTAATACAAGTAGATAGATAAAAAGTACCTACTTTCTTACCTCTTGCTAAAACAAGTGCACCCTTGGAAACCTTCTAAGAATCCACTGTGAGAGTTACTGTGCATCCCTCATCAACCAACTTTCTAATAGAAATCAAGTTCCACTTCAAGACTGGGACATGCATGACCTCCTTCAACACCCATGTGTTGTCTGTCTACAATTTCAGCTACACTTTCCCTTTGCCAACCATTTGACAAGGCTTACCATCCCCTACATAAATCTCTCCAAAGTCTCCTTGGACATATTCATGAAAAAATTCTCTATTTAGGGTTGCATGGAAAGAGGCACTAGAATCTAAAACCCAAGATTACACTTTATCCAAGGAACATACAAGAGCATCCTGTGCAACAATATCTGCAACATCTGCTTCTTCATTTCTTTCATGCTGATATTCAACCAACTTGCAATTTTTCTTTATGTGCCCTGCCTTTCCACAATTCCAGCAGATTATTTTGCCATACCTGGATTTGGATCTCCTTCCTATCTTTGACCTTGATTTCCCTTGCTCGATCTTCTCTCTTTGCCTTCCCCTAATTTCAAAACTTAAAGCATTACCTGATGATTCACTTGTGCTTTTCCTTCAAATTTTTTCATTCAATATTACACTAACAACATCATCAACTTTCAAGATATTTAAAGCAGACGCAATATTACTAACTATGATTACCAAACTATTCCAACTTTCAGGTAATGAGCATAAGATTAAGAAAGCCTCAATTTCATCATCAAAAGCAATATTGACTGAAACTAACTGATTTACTAATCCATGGAAATCACTAAGATGACTGTGTACCAATCCACCATCCAACATTTGCAAATTAAATAATTGCTTCATAAGAAATACCTTATTCGAAGCTGAGAGTTTTTCATATAAATTTTTCAAAGATTCCATTAACTCTACCATTGTCTTAGCCTATGATAAGTTGGAAATCACAGATGATGCCAAGCTCAACCTTATAGATCCCAGAGCCTTTCGATCAAGAACCTTCCATTCTTCATCTTTCATATCCATGGGATTGCTTGCAATCCCACCCAACGGTAAGTACAGATCTTTTTGATACAGATAATCTTCTATCTGCATCCTTTATAATTGATAATTCTTTCCATTGAATTTATCCATTTTTAGCTTACTTTTTTCTGCCATTGCTTTACTCCCACTCAATCAAAAACCCCTGAGAGTGACCTGTAATCAAACACAAACGTGCTCCAAACCAGGCTCAGATGAACCTACAACCCCGCTCTGATACCACTTGTCAGGATCTAGAACAAACACAACTCTGATACCACTTGTTAGGAATCTAGAACAACAAACAGCTCTGATACCACTTGTTAGGATTAGGATCACAATTGATTACCTTTTAGAAGCAACTAAACATGGAATTTAACTAAAAGTAACAAGTAACTAGAAATTAGAAACAACACAAATTTTGAGAGACAATACAATCTTGTATTCAACTCATCTAGAAGAAAATACAATAAAGAGATTACACTCTTCCAACACTTCTTGAGCGTACCAGTAACTCTTCCTCAAGAGTTCTTTCTCTCACAACCAATTACAACCATAACTCAAACACAGAGTTGTACCCTCCACTAGTCAGTAACAATAATGCCAATCAAATAAGTACTCAAAGTACTCCAAGTAGATCTCCCTTGATCTTGCAATAACCTACAAATCAAATGATCTTACTTACCATGTAGATCTCCACTGATCTTGCTATATCGTAGATCAACCTGGTTTTGCACACCTGCAAACCTAGATCTGAAAATCGAAAGGATCTCTTCCTTGTCCTTGATTACAATACAACCCCATGGGTCTATTATATAGATCCCATGCAAAAAATAATTAGACTTCTTATTACAATAATTAGAAATACAGACTCAAGACTAAAATTAGTCTTTTACATGCAAACAAACTGTCTGTCTAAAATAAGACCAATTTTGGAAGCACATGCATACACAGGCTGCCGACATCAGTTCCTATCTGACCGATGTCAGCTGACCCATAACTGATGTCAGTTATTGTGAACATTGAAGATGATCGACGTCGGTTGATCATACCAACGTCGGTTGCTCTGCAACTTAGCAACCTCCTCCATTTGCATCAGTGAAGCTTTTAGCTCCACAACCTAACATAAACTTCTTACCTTTGTAATGATTTTTGGAATAGGCCACTCAAAAATTGTCTTTATCTTTTCTTCATCCATTTTCACACCATCTGCTAAAATTACAAATCCCAAAAATACCAAACTATTTTGCATAAACCTGCACTTCTTCAAATTTGCATGCAACTTCTCCTTTCTTAACAAATCCATTACCATTCTCAAATATTGTAAGTGTTCTTCTTTAGTCTTACTGAATATCAAAATAAATAACTACAAAATTATTAATATATTCTCATAGCACTGTATTCATCACCCTCATAAATGTGCTAAGTGCATTAGATAATCTGAATGGCATCACCATCCACTCATATAACCCATCCCTAGTATTGAAAGTATTTTTCCACTCATCTCCTTCATGAATTCAAATTTTATAATAACCACTCCTTAGATCTATCTTGGTAAAATATTTTTCTCCTACAAGCACATCCATCATATTATCTAAACAAGGTATAAGAAACCTTACTTTATTATAATTTTATTAAATTCTCTACTATCCACACACATTTTCGATTCTCCATCTTTCTTTCGAGTTAGCAAATCTAGTGTTGCACAAGGACTCATACTCTACCTTATCACTTTTTTCCTTAGCAATTCAATTACCTGTTTATCTAATTTTGTATATTTTTTTGGACTCATCTTATAAGCTGCTTGATTGGGTAGAGTTGATTCTAGAATCAAACCAATGTGATGTTGTATATCTCTCTTTGGAAATAAATCATCTAGTAACTCATCAGGCATAACATCTACATATTCTTTCAATACTCTTGTTGCTTTTATTGGTATTGGCACCATTTCTATTTCTTCATTCTTTACTACTAATGCATAACAGCCACTTATTACCTTCATATCTTAGATAAATTCGTTAGTAGAGAGCATACTTTCTATCTTTTCTTCCTCTTTAACAGGTAACAAAATTACCTTTGTACCTCCTTTTCAAGAAGTGTACGTGTTCTTTGCTCCATCATGAATTAATTTCTTATCAAATTGCCATAATCTTCCCAATAACACATGACATGCATCCATCAAAATAACATCACAGCATATTTCATCATTATAACTCTTTCCTATAGAAAAATTGATTAAGCACCTTTTATTTATTGTAACTCATTCCCTTTCTTAAACCATGAAATTTGATAAGGATTAGGATGATTTTCACATTAAAAATTTAGTTTCTCAATCATTTCTTTAAAAACCATATTTTCATAACTACCACCATCTATAATTACTTTGCAAACCTTTCCACCCGAAGTACATCTTGTTCAAAAAATATTTGATCAAAGACATGCATCACCACCTTCTTTATTATACACTTTTTCCTTCCTTCAAGTGATCATGGTTCTTCTCACCATGAGATTCTATCCAACATCTACTAGTGCAACTTTAATATTTTTCTCTTCTATTTCAGCCTCAACTAGATTTAATCTTAGGTGATCTTCTTTTCTCCTTTCTTGATCTTGATACAGTGGACATTCAAAGAATCTATACCATTATTCTCCACATATATAACATATATAAGATCTACGTTGATTAATAAATCATCCTTTAATACCACCATAACCTCAGCCTCTCTGAAATCATCTTCCTCTTTGTTGGTATTGAAACCCTTACCTATTATCATCTTGCCTTTCTGCACCACATGATGATTCACCTTTATTGGAATTAAAGCCACTTCTGATGGTATAAAAACCACCTTATCCCCTTATTAGATGGAATCCACCTCTTTCTAGACCAGGAGATGTCCTTTTAAAATTCTATCTATTTTTTTTCTTCTGCCTTCAAAGCTAATTTATAAGCCTCCTCCACGTTAATTAGTCTATGAATGTTTAATTCATCTTTAATAGAAAATATCAAACCATTTTCATACGTTGCATCCATTTTCTCTTCTGTTTCATCATGCTTCACTCATATAGAAAGATTATACAATTCATCTATATACTCTTGTATATTTTGATCTTTTTGCCTCAAATTCTAAAATCTTCTATATATGGTTTGTGCATAATCCACAGGAAGAAATTTATCTCTTAGCTTTTTTTCCATCTTTTTACACAAATTAATATTTTCTTTACCTTTTCTCTATCTCTCTTTCTATAGGTGATCCCACTAAATCATTACATGATCTTTCAATTTCATGCATGAAAACTTTACCTTCTTGTCTTCTCTCATAGTCTTCCACTCAAAGAACTTCTCCATGTTATTCATCTAATCTATCAGTTCATCTAGTTTTAAATTTTCTCTATAATCTAAAACATCAACCTTGATTCCTTCATTTATTCCATATAAATCTTGAACCTTCCTCTCTTCCATTGATGGTGGTTTCTCTTGTTCTTCTTCTTCTTGGTGAACTTCTTCATCATGATCTATGTCTTCCTCATCGCCACCTTGTTTTCTTGGTTGATTGGTAATAACCTCTATTAATTGTTGAACTTGAATTTTCAGATTTTATACAGTCTGATTCATTTGTGCAACACCTCCTCATCCTCTTGCCATTTTTTACTCTTCAAATATTTGAACTTACTCTGATACAAAATAATGAACCTAAAAACTAACAAGAGAAATAAAATTACCAATAGGCCAAGATTCTAAATAATAACTTGTATTGATTAATATTGAATGACTTGAAATAATTAAAAACCCAAACCATGCTTAAATAAGCCTCAACTTAAAAATTAGAGTTTACATATAAAATTTTAAAAAAACTAAAATATAAAAAAACATCTATTTTTAGTAGCCACTATATATAGTAAGTTTTTCATATAAGCATGTGTGGCTCTGAAAATTTCTCTAAATATCCTAAATACTAAAATTAGACTATGGGATAAAATTCAACTAAAGTTGACATTAAGTTCTAATAATATATAATTTTTAAAAATACAAAATTTCTAAAAAAATCATTAAATGTTAATTTTAGAACCTCAAATGATCACGTTTAGCCTCCAAAAAATATCAAAAAAAATCTAAGGGGATAGAGAACCTTAGTGAAGAATTAAACTTTTGGATATGGTATTTTTATCATGTGAAAGACCTCAAAAAAATTTAAGGTTCAAAATTTATGTCCTCCTGAAGGTTGACCTATTTTTTCTGCCTCAAATCTGTTGGTGGATATAAGTAGAAATCATTTCACAATGTTTGGTATAAAGTGTCAATAAACTACTATTTTTCCAAGTTATAGTTAACTAATGAATAATTGGTCTCTAATTTAACCAATCATGGGGATTTATTTAATTTATGTTAATGATAGTCCCTTTCATAATAGCATGGACATGAGTGACATTTACCATGGAAAATGGGAATGAACGGTGTCCTACTATTATGCAAGAAAAGATAATAAATACAGTTATAGCGTATTGATTTTGCCATAAAATATGGATGGATGGTAAGTAATGAACATTGAAGAAAAATATATTTTTTTAGTCTAGTTTTGTTGATTCTTCCTTCAAAAACATTAAAAAAAAATTCATTATGTGCATGACTTAACAAACCATTGACAATGTTGTAGAGCACTTTCAAACTTCTATTTTCCACTCCTAATTGCTTTGATATTACTATTAACAAGAAAGGATTTTATGGTCTTTGTAAATTTATTTTCTTAAAATTTATTGAAATTGATATAGTAAAAAATTAGTGAACTATAAATTAGCAAGATTTGACTACCTATTCAAACTACAACTCTTTATAGTTATTTGTTATTTGTGGACCATTCTACAAGAATTATTTATTTATTTAGAATCAAATTTATTCATAAATGATAAAAAACTAAATACTACTTACTAATTTGTAATATGTAAATGCAATATGGGAGCTTTAGAATGATTGGCTAAACTCAACACAAGACCCAAAATTTCATTAATGAGACTACACACTGGTGGTATCAACTAGATAGAAGATGAGATTAAGGCAATCATCCAAATATTATTCTTGAGACATAAAATCAATAAATTCCTTATCAGATTACACCTAAATATCCTATGAAAGATTTAAAATTCCCTCTAAAACTAGTCTATGTGTTATTTTATAATATAGTTTGTACTAATCAACCAAAAAAATCAGCCTAAATCTCTAGATAGCCTAAGCCTAAGTTCAACTATAGTAGGATTATTGAAAAACTGCCCTTTAGTATAGCTGTGGTGACCCATACGAGTAGGATCGATCAGAAAATTTTATTTTTGTGTAGTAAAACTCAACATTGAAACCAAATCTTCCATAATAATATCCTACATAATGAAATGAAAAACAAAATATAAAAATTATAAAATGTTACAATAATATAGTTTTTTTTATAAGTTACAATAGTATATTTAAAACATCAATAAGGTAAAGGGTTTAATAGTTGACCATAATTTTAAAAAATAAGAATTGGTTTTTTTTTAAATTGTACATAATATTACACAAAATTTATGAAGCAAAAAAAAACTATTGTATTAAATTTGGAAAAAGATAATCCCACTCGGCCAAGAAAAAAAATTGTTCTCTAATATTTGTGTTAAAAACTTAAAATTATTCTTTTTCTATTATTTCCTTTTCTATTAATAACGAGTTGTTTAGGGTTTTGAATTGAGAATAGTAGAAAATATAAATGTTGGCATTGCTAAAAATAATGAAAGACTTTGCAAAGTACAATTTTTTTTTAACATATCTTAAACCTAATGGAACTAATTCCATTATATGCATTTTTTTGTGGGAACATCACTTAGACGCAATCTTACTAATTCTATAATATGAGTTTTTTTCTAGAAACATCTAAGGTGAGCACTTCTCATGGTGAAGGTAGGTCACCCATCTTTGTAAAGATACATGTTGCAAAGGATAATAGTGACACTTAAATTTAATGTCTTCTAGGTGTTAGTGATGATTATTTAATGAAAATATAGGCTTACCAATGCATTTTTTGTTTAAATTAGTTTGTGTATTTTTCTTGTCCATACAAAATTGTGGAATTAAATTACAACATTGGGATCCTATTTAAATAATAGGTGCACTGATATTGACATCCATCTAAATAATCTGGAACTATGTTCCATCCATACATGTCCATTATAACAAAAATGACTAAGTTTATAGCTAGTAGCATAATATGTTTTTATTATTATATTTATGGAGAATGCCCTAAAATAATTCTCTAGCATGGTGTACAATGATATTTCAATAGGATAATATATGGGAAACCATTCTATTTTTAAAAAAATCAATATTTAAAGATCTAATAAAGCAAAGTTTGACACATAAAAAAATTCTTGTGGTTTGATAAGCATTTAAAATTGAGTGGATGTCTTTATGTCATTAAACCCATAAACTATTTTCATGAGTTTTGAAATGTAGTTGGTAGTTGATAGATAAAAGATCTCAAATATTTAGGGATTCCAAATAACACATATATTGAATAGTTATTTTCCAAATAGAAACTTAAATTAGGAATGATACACGTGCTCCAGAATATGTGCACTAAATTCATCTTTTGGGTAATGATCACCCATAGATTTAACAATTAAAAACATACATATAAGCATTTTTGCATGAATGTCTCACTTATGTTTTGTTTTATCAATATTTTTTCATATAAAATTTTTAAAAATGATACATTACCTGATGTAGATAGTTAATAATTTCCTATCAGTAAGAAAATTTGTTATTTTTTTAATGGACTCATCATTTGGATTTATGGTACAAGCACATGCATCAATATTTATGATTGAAGCTATATATTTTTTTTTATATTAATGCCCTCGTGCAGACAAAAAATAAATCCAAGCATGTGCATCAATATTTAGAGTGCAAACTTTATATAATGTTTTATAGTAATTATCTCATGTAGATATAAAATATTATAATAATAGAAGTCCATAATGTTCTTGTGTGGGTCAAACCTATTAAATTATGTGATAAAAATTTTTAGTTTTTTTAAATTTAATAGGAGTATACCATTTAAAACATGAATTTTATTCATTGGTAGATAGCTACATATTGATATGAAGGGATCAACAGGAATGGACTTCATGGCACCTCATTTTTTTCATACAAAGTAAAATGCATTGGCTTAAAACATTATCATTTTTCATTTGTATCTTCTTTAATGCTTCATATACTTTGACATATATTATCATCTACCAACTTTGATATACAATAATTCTACGTTGATAACTTTGTATATGTATACAGTGGATTGACAACTTGACAAATATTAGATGGAAAGCTCCTTCTCAAGTATTGCTACTATGAATCATTAACTGTAGCTAGCCAGTTGATAGTTGTAGATACATAAAACTGGCCATAACTAGATTTTGATGAGACTTCAAACTGATTCCTACCAACCATTAGAAATTAATCCTAGGAATCATTGAACATCCCAAATTTTCTTATGCATCACTCATCAAAGCTCAGAATCATGTTGAGGCATCTCAAATTAGGGTATCCTATTGTATGCAACAATAACCTCTCATGAATTCATCCCTAAGAACCTTGTAATATCATAATATTCAATTTTGCTTATGGACCTATTAAAAGGGGCACATGAATAAAAATAAAATATTGAAAGAGCTAAATGGCTGATCAGAATCAATTAACAAGTTAAACTAAGTTAAATGTGCAGTTGAACTTCCATGTGTAATTAATTAATATATAAAAAAATAAATTCAAAAATATAAATATCCTAGCCTTTCATCATGACATTTTTGAGTTTTCAAGTTATTTGGAAATATCCTAAAATATATCATTTTATAGACCCATGCCTATTCATTGAAAAGCATGATTAATTGACAACTATTAACTCTAATAGGGTTATATTTGACTCACCTAGGTTAGTTTTGAACCCATTCCATATTTAAATTCCACCTTGACTCACCTTTGGTTGGAGTTAGATCCATTTGATATAAATACAATACCTTGGCTATTAAATTTTAAGCTATTTTGGTGCAAAACTATCATGCACAAATGACTTCAAAGATTTGAGAAGAGTAGTGTTATAATGTGAAAATGCCTAACAAGTAAGGTTGTAATGCCAAAATATTGAAGCCAAGCTACATCAATCCAACACAAGCCATGGTGCCAAGGAGAAAAGGAACTACACAACCTCCATTTCCAAATATTTCTTGAGAACAAGTCAAGCAAGCCACTCAATAATGAATTTGAAGCTCCCAAACAAGGTAAAGGATTCATTGTCTTTTGAATTTTAGTTGTTCTTTCATTTGTCTTTCTAATGAATGTGTGATCATCTTAAAATTTTGAGTTTTTACTTTGTTTTTTCTATATTATATTTTTAGTTATACATATTTTTACACAATAACCAGTATTGGTTTAACCTAACCAATATCAATTTCATCCTAACTAGCATTAGTCCCTATGTAGGGCATAACATAGTAGAAAAACTTAGTTTTTTAAGTTTTCTTAATAGTTGCAGGTTGTTATTCTTGGTTTTATTAACTTGCATGCTCTCTATCTATATCATTTTTTAGCAAAATCTTAGAGGTATTTTGGATATTTTATACTTATTTAGGCTCATAAAATGTTTTTCAAATCATTTTTTTTTGTCGACGGGTTTATGGGTAATTGAAATTAGTTTTAAGTTGACCAACATTGGCTCTTTTAATTTTTACATCACTTTTCTTATAACTAGCATTGGTCTCTATGGATCGACATCGGTCTATGCGTAAATGTGAGAGCTAAATTGGAAAAAGGTTTGCCTCAATCATGAAATTGAATCAAGGTATGCAAAAACACTCTAAAAAATAACAAGACCTCAGCTGAAAAATGACATAAGTTTGGAATTGTTTGAGTCTTGAACATTTTTTTTAGTGCCTAAAATAAATTTAGACATTTTTATGCTTAGTTAATTTGTGAATTGTTTTGAAAGTTTTAAACTAATGCTAAGGGGCCAAAACAAATTCATTACACATTTCATTTATGGTACTTTAAAATGAAATTTAATAACTTAGTTACATGCTCTTGAGAAGCATTTATTTTTATCCCTTTTTTGTTTGGTGTTGTTTATTTTTGCAAATAAATTGATGCATATATGCTCTCCCCCTTCCCCTTTAGGGAACTTGGGTGATCAAAAGTGATCTTATTTGCATTTGTGCCTTGTCCAAAGGCATGAAAATAATATTTTTAAGGATCTCCCCAAATCTATATGGTTTAGGTGATCTAAACACAACCTTAAAGTATTTTAACTTTATCATTTATTTTTATGCAACTTGTCTTCTTAGCAAGAGTTCATAGCCTCCTCACGAGTTATTTAGGGGTGATTTTACCTAAGGTTTAATCTCTCAGAATCATACTAACCCCACTCTATGGTGGGGTGTATAAATCAGGGCACGTATATTATAATTTCTAGGGGGCTAGTAGCTAGCCTATTTGATCATAAAAAAAATTTGATTTAGGTTTGGCTAACCAGGGAATTCCACTAACAAGTATATAGATGGAATAAATATGCAAAGGAATAGACCCTTGTATACTAAGTTAGCTAGTATGAACTCAATTGGCGTAAGACATCTCTAATTTTCACCACACTTGAGACCATCTAGATAACCAAAAAAATAGTTTTAGAACAACCCCACTTATTGCATAAATACTGTGGATGTAGGGCGAGTAGCCCAAAATTCCATATCACCATACAATCTCTTAGGAGAAGGGGCGGCCCAAAAACCCTACTTTTCATGTGCTTTTATTTTTGTATTAACACTTAAAATCTTCCCAAGAGCATGTATATAGATTAAATTCAATAGTACTACACAACCTTGTCAGCTTTAGAATCTATGATGTTACGTTTAGATGTTTATGTCATTTTATCCTTGATTGCATATTTTTTGAGTCTATCTATTTTATTTGTTATGCCATGTAAAAATATTTTTTGTGTCCATATCACTCTGTTATTGATAGAGGCATTATGTTGTCCATTTGACACCATATGTTTGGCTTAGTCTTTTTGATAAATATTTATGTGTGTGTGTCACTTTATTGGAAAGGGTAACATTATGATACCTAATCCATTTTAAGTTTTATGCCTTATATTCTTGAAACAAACCATGGATTGCATCAACATCATTACCCTGCTCAAACCATTTCATAGACTTGTTTTATCTTTTGTTCAATTTTTAAATTTTAAACCAAACCACGTGTGCCTTTCGGGTCTTTGTCTAGTTATATTAAGCCATTCACCTTTATCTATATTATTGATAAATGAAGCCTAACTTTCCTGAGTTGAGTTTTTAATTAACCTTGACAAGTTCAAATCCAAATATAGATTTATTTCTATTTATGCCTTATGTAATTTGGGTCTAGACACTGATCTTTCTCTTTTGGGTTGTGTAACTTATGTTAATTCTTTACCCACTTTGAAAACTATTGTTTGTGCCTTAATTTGGGATAAAATAGTCTATTTTCAAGTGCATTTTTTTTCATGCTTTATTCCAATTTGGTCAAAGTTCATGTCTAAAATCAAGTGCCTAGTCTATGCCAACATGTTTCAAATTTATTAGATTAAATCATAACCCTTTGTTTAAGCTTATCTTTTGATATCATGTTTGGCCAAAAGACCTATAAACCTTTTATTTTCATAGATTATACTTATTTGGAACACTTTGAACCTAGAGTTTGGAAATCTAGTTTTAGTTCATCCACTTGACCTTTTTGTGTGAGACATTTAACATTGGATAGTTAATGTTATTTTGTTTTCTACTAAGTTTTAGCATAAACCCTTTTTAGAGATACAAATCCATCCCTTTGACCAAGTGAAATTGAGTTTAAACTATTTTTCTTTTTAGACATTATTTTTTAGAGTTTGTATAACTCTAACACCTTTTGTCATGAAACATTCACCATTGATTCAAACATGTTTCACTATTCTCATAGTGGCATCATGTATAATCCAGGGTATAGTAATGTTGTCACAAAACAAGACTTTGTTCAAGACCCCTATAGAGATGATGTTGTTTTTGAGATAGATCCTTATCAACCTTATAACACATAATCGAGGGAATAAATCCAATATTATTTATCCCACTATTTGTTCATCACACCTCCATACTTAGAACAAAACCAAGATCAAACATCATAATACGTAGCTAGTGTACATTTGGTTATAGAATAAGTCCAACAACAATCATACTACATTACAATGCTATCAGCATATGACCCTTATTTGTTTAATTGTCACTTGATTTAAAAAAAGTATGAAGTATTAATTAGAGCCACAGAGGTGGGGGCTAAGTTTCTAATAGACTTACCCCATGAAAATTTTGCAATTTTAGTAAGAGTGCCTTACAACATGCCTTATAATCAAAACATTGAACATACCTATTCTAAAAATCCTCAAACTCTAATGTTAATGTTGTATCAAGACCTTCATATTATTTTCACTAGAAAAGGCCTCATGGAGGACCATTTCATAGATGTAGACAACATATCAGGCCTATCTAAACTTCATACATAATTGCAATAACATGACCTTGTCAAATGCTCCTCTTATTGAACAAGCTCCTTCGATAGGAGTCTTAATTTAATTAACAAGTCATGAAAAATAGGGAATAGACCCATTCATTCAAATCACTTTAGTTAGAGACATGTTCAATGCCCTAGCTATCGAAGAAGTGTCTTATACTTCTATACAGAATAGTGAGCCAAGCATAGTGGAAAATATGTAGGTGTCATCCAATCCAGATGAAAGTGGTGTAAATGCACAAATAACTATTATATAATAAAACATGCCTTTAATTAACACCACAAGTGGTTCACAAATACAAGGGATAAGACATTATACCTCCCAATTACAAGCAACTACCTCTAATCCACAACTAGTTGCTTTTTCAAGCACACAACCACAAGGATTAAGTAGCCAGACAACACCTAGTTTCATGCCTCAACAAAACATGATGAATATTACTCTACCACAATGGGTGATGACTAGTGTTCCATAACCATAGGCAAAATCCAACATACCCATGTAGTATAGGTAAAAAATGCTTCCACTTCAATAGGGGGAAACCAATGTTCTTCCTCACCAGGTAGTAATGAACATAGCTATTCAATCACAGACCAACATACCACTACAATCATGAATTATGTCTAATTAATATCATACAATAATTGGTGAATGACAAATGCCAAACCTTCAACATGCATCTACTATAAAAAAAGTATTTGTGCAACCAAGATGTTCTAATATTTCACAAGTATTGATTAGGTAACAATTACCTTTTGTTCTTAATGTGCCACAAACTCAATGATAGGGCCTTGGTTCACAAGTTCCCCTTAATCAACAAGGTTTGACTAGTCAGTAGTAAGTCCCTAATCAACCTTAATAGGAATAGTACATCACCCCTAGCTATATCCTTCCATCATAGCCATACTTTTCCTACAACTAAGCCCATATACCAAATCCTAAACATAATATAGCACCTCAATATGTGCAATTCCAACAATCACATCCTAATTTGAAAATGCATATTCATAGTCAATCCCCTAGCCAAACCAACATTCCATATCAAACCATGCCTCCACTATACCCAAGTCAAATTAATCTAATTTTGACCAAATAACCTCCACCTCAAATCAATGTCCCCTCTGACTTCCTAGCACAATAATTACAAAAAATGAAGGATACAATTTCCATCATCCAATTCATAAAATAGACCAAGAATTTTAATTTGGATGATGTGTGTTCCTACCCTTTCAACATGGAGTATTTTCAAATACCATTTCCTATTGGATATGAACCATCAAAGTTAGAAAAATACAAGGGAAAAGGAGACCCCAAAACCCACTTGATTGAATTCTTTTTGCTTGTCAACCAATAGCCTATAACAATATATACATCCTAATGTTATTTCTAATTAGTATAGCAAGATAAGCTTTGGATTGGTTTCTAAAATTGCCTAAACATTTAGTTTCTTATTTTGATGATCTTTCTAACAAGTTTGAGTAGCACTTCTATAATTTTGAGCATGAGATTTTTTTGGTAGATTTGATGCAAGAAAAATATAAGTCTAGTGAATTTTTTCACAAGTTATCTATAGTGATGGAGAGCACTTACAAGCTAATTTACCCATAGTTTACCAAATAGGCAATTAGCCGCTATTTTTACTAAAAATTTATACAATGAGATATCTTACCATCTAGAGATTTAATTTTCACATACTTTTAAGGAAATCATTGACAAAGGTTTGTTGATCAAAAGGGCCCTTATTAGTAAAGTGATCATTAAGATAACCTCATCAAATCAAAACCAAAATAATGGCCAAAACCAGAACTAAATCCCAGCATAACTGTCACAACCAATGCAAGCTAGAAATTATGATAAACCTAATCCATTTAATAGTAATAATAATGTTTTTTTTAAATGGAGTAACCAAGTTATGACATTTCCAAATGGTGCAAACACCATCTGCTCAGTGTACACTACATATGCAAATTACTTCTAACCAATAACTTCTTCAACAAATGCAACAAGTTCAATAGCCTAAATTGGTGCAAAAAATGCAATAACCTTTGTCTTTGTAAACCCCTCACCAAGGAGAACTATGCCTACTCATCGTATCTTTCGTGACCATAGAGAACCCATTGAATTTATGTTTCACAATCTCACCTCAACTAATAAGATTAGCTAGCCTATTCTAAAGCAATATCAAAAGGGCATTCCTTATCTATATTGGTACCAACATAATGAATTTTATGACTATAATTAGGTTAATGGACATAATTTGCATAATTTTTTGCAAATTAAACATTTAATTTATAATATGTTAGAAAATTGGGAGATCACATTGGATAATAGAGCTTCCACATCCAATCAAAAATTGGGAATTATCAAAACCCCTTTCCTAAAAAAAACCAATAATAATAGAAATAAAGGCCAAAACAACAATAATAATCGTATCAATAGTTGATATAGAACCATCAAAATCAGCATCAATATAACCAACATCATCTAAATGGATGGAACCAAGGCCAAAATGATGCTAACAATTAATAGACTTACCAAGTAGTTACACATGACTAAAATAAATTTGTAGGATATATTAAAGGAGGTCATGTTTCCACCATCTTCATAATTCAAAGACCAAGTATTAACTAAACAAGATCATTACTAATCAATTCCAACTAACCAACCTATGAAGATTATCCTTCCTTGACTTGGGACCACATATCAGCATACCAGCAAACAAGGATTACTACCTTTAAACCTCATATTGATAATTCATCATTGGCTCATGACCATTCACAAGTACACTTATAACTAAAACTTATCCTCTCTAGTTCCCCACCACCATAATTTACTAGAAACAATGGTCATGTATCTAATCCTTATTATGCAATCATAACTCAATGATTGAATATTACCATCCAAGGCCCACAAACATCTACCACTTAACCCATCTAACCCACTATTCTAGATAGTAATAATCCATTTGCTATTGTGAAATAAAATATGTTTGATATTGTGGAATGATTAAAAAAAATGCCCATAAAAATATCCATTTTGGATTTGTTACATATGTCCTCCATCCACAAGAACATCTTAATAGAGTTCTTTGGCCAATTCCAAGTTCCAAATGACATATCTATAGATAAATTCCAATATTTGGTCAAACATCTATCCCCAAGCTATCAATTAACCTTTGACCAAATCAATATGTCATCTCTTGGCCCTCTGTATAATAATCCATTATACATCAAAGTTGTCATAATGTGACACAATGTGAAACATGTCCTCATAGATAACAGGTCTAAATTTTGTGTCTCTAAAGATCATCAAGCTTCTCAAGTACACCACAGCTAATCTCTAACTGAAAATGATCACAACGAAGGCCTATGACAATGAAGAACATGAATCACAAGCCACCATCAACTTCAACGTTATCATTGGACCCTTGACCCACAATACACTATGCCATATGTTAGACCTCAAATTATAATACAATATGCTTTTGGGTAGTCCTTGGATACATGAAATTCATGCAATCCCTTCAACATTACACCAATGTATCAAGTTCTCCCATTCAGGTATGGATGTTACTATCCATGGAGATTTGCAGCCATACGAATGTTACAAGAATTTGGAGGTCAAGTACTAAAGCTATAACTACCATTTTCACTTCAATATAGTTATTAATAAGGACAAATGAAAAGAAATACTTGTTGATTCCCTAGAGGCTAATTGTATTGACCTAGATACCCTTGATCCTTTTTTCCATAGGTCACCTCTTGAAATGTCTAATCAGTATACCATCTTGGCTAGAAGCCTAGGAGAATATTTGACCTATGATACATTCCATATTGTTAAGCTTCCATAGAACCCCATTTCCTATGGAAGACCTATAGCCAAACCACCTTGTATGGAATGGAAAATGAAAGGCAAAGGCAAACTATATATTCTAACACCTATCCTTTTCATACTGGCCACTGGCTAAGAATAGGACCCACTTGTTGATGATGAATCTTGGTTGTATAATAATAAACTAGTTGAATGTTACCTAAATTCCAAGTATCTCATTTCAAATAAAATCATGTAGAATCATGCTTATGAAGGAGGAGGCCTTGGGCTAAATCAACAAGGTTTGCTTGAGATAATTTTTGCCACTCTATACAAAGGAATATATGGTATTGGATTTTAAATATTTGGGGGTGACCCCATTTACATTATTCATGTTCCAATGCCAATGACTAGTGATGACAATGATGATAGTGAATCAGACTCTGATCATAGCCCTTTTGATGACCTAGTCAATACAATTTTTTTTAATACCAATTCCATTTGTATCCTAGACCATTTATTTACTACAACCAACTTCTTTTATATTATCCTTGACTTATAGACTAGTACCAACCAAATTCAATAGTGTTGGTCAATGAGTTTTAGAATGATGAGGCCTTCTATGATTTTCTAGGCCTTAAGGATAATGTTCCATTGGGAGAACACAAATAAGGGTTCTCAATCAAGTTGGATCTTGAAGCCTATTTTTGAGAATGGGTGAAGATCCTTAGCCATAAATAATTAAATAAAACATTGAGGTCCCAAAGTGAAAATCTCTTTGAGGAACTTTTAGAATAGGGAAATAGTAAATAAAAAGGCTAGTCTAGTGGTGAAAACCTATTTCAAGTACCATTAGATGAGGGTGTTCAACCTCCTTCAAACATAGCTCAGGAGACCACTAATGATGAACTTTCCTATGGGTCTAAGTTTAGTTTTAAAACATAGTAGGATTTTGATCAAATCATAAAAGAGTTCTTAATAGTGTTTATCACATGGCCATCCCTACTAGTGGGAGATTTTGATTCCTCGTACCTTGGAAAACTTGAAGATCCAATCCCAATAGAGGAATCTATCATTGCAGGGCAATTTAAATCTTTACCAACCATTCTTGAAGATGGTTCAAAACTTATTATAGAGGATACTACAAAAGTCAACATTGGGACCCCAGATAACCCAAAATGGATCAAATTAAGAGTGTTCCTAACTGAAGAGGAACATCACATCTTTACAACCCTTTTGAGTGAATTGGTTTACATATTTGCTTGGGCCTAGTCAAACATGCTAGGTTTGTACCCCACCTTGGTTGTACACAACCTTATGATACATCTTGATCCAAAATCCCAAACTTGTAAAATAAAAATTACGTAAGATGAATCCTTGAATTATTGTATTAGTGAATAAAGAGTTGTAAAAACTCTTTGAATTAGCATGTATTTGATTGATCGACTACTTAGAGTGGATCTCAAATGTTGTACTAGTCACCAAGAAGCTAGAAAGAATTAAAATATGCACCAATTTCAAAGACATAAATAATGACTGCCTAAAAGATGACTTCTTCTGCCAAACATTAACATTATATTCAACTCCATAGTAGGATATGAAATGCTTTCACTAATGGATGGATTTTCAGGGTACAACCATACCCAAATTGTGTCAGAAGATAACATAAAATAACATTCACCACATCATGGGGAATGTTCTACTATCAGGTCATGCCATTTGGTCTCAAAACTAGTGGGGCCACATACCAAAGAGCCATGAGCATCATATTTCATGATATGATGCATGACATTTTTGAAGACTACATCGATAACATCTTGGGTAAATCAAAGACTAGGGTCTATCATCGAATAGAACTATGAAGAATATTTGAAAGACTGAATGAATATCGAATTAAGCTTAATCCTAAGAAGTCTAATTTTTAGAGTTACTTCAGATAAATTGATTGGCTTCATTGTGTCTCACTAAGGCTTTTAAGTTTATCCAATCAAAGTACAAGCAATAACTCAAATACCAACAACAACCAATTTGAAGTAGCTTTGTAGTTTGTAAGGTAATATTTAGTTTATTAGACACTTCATCTCTCAATTGGCCAATAAGTGCCATCCTTTTACACATTTTTTGAATAAGGGTGTCACATTCATTGCTATGATGAATGTAAGAAAACTTTACAACAAATGAATGACTATCTAGTAAATCTATCTATTTTATTACCACCAGTCCTAAGAAATCCATTATTACTATATCTATCTATCATAGATAAATCCCTTGGGGAACTTCTACCTCAACATGATAATAATGGAAAGGATCATGTTGTTTAATATCTAAGTCATACGCTGGTCATGTATGAGAATAATTATATGCCCCTTAAAAAGCTTATTTAGCTATGGTCTTTGCAGCTCAAAAACTATGAAATTATATGTTAAAAAACAAGACCATAGTTATTTCAAAATTATATCCACTCAAGTATTTGCTGTCCAAAACAAATTTACAAGGTCACATGGGTAAATAGATCAATCTTCTTAGCAAGTTTAAGATAAAATATGTTAACCTAAAATCTATCAAGGAACAGGTTCTTACAGATTAGGTTAATGAAACACCCCTTGTAGATACATAACCTCTAACATTCCAATTTTTAGATGAATCCCTTATGACCATAAATAAAACACCTCTTGAAGAGTAACACTGGAATCTAGATTTTGATCGATCATTCATATCACATGGATCGGGAGCAAGCCTTTTGTTTATTACACTATAGGGGGATCTTATCCCTAAATCATTCTAAATCAACTTTCTTTGTACCACAACATAAACCAATATGAATCACTCTTTACAAAGATTTGATAGGAAGTACCATGCAATATCCAACATCTTAAGGTTTATGGTGATTCTTAGTTAATCATCAATTAGGTTACAAACCATTTTTAGACCAAGGATGACAAGCTAGTACTGTACAAGGCCATGGCTGAAACTTTCAAATAGTAGATTATCAATGTCCATTTTGAACATATACCGAGGGAAAATAGAAGATTTCATGGACACCATTACATCTTTGATTTTTCATACAAACATGAAAAAAGAATACCAAATCCTTGTTAAAAATCTACTGGTGCCAACTCATGAACCTTCAACAATTTCAATGATCTATGATATTGTTGGTATTAACTCTATATGGTATTCTAAACTTTATGACCACATTATGCCACTAGACCAATCCCATAAACAATATAAGGCCTTTATCCACCATCTCACATGTTATACCTTACTCAGACCAACCCTATACTGCCATAATTTTGATGGAAAATTGCTTCATTATTTGACTTTGGTGAAATCAACATTAGCATTATGGGAAGTTCATGAAGGATTATTTATATCCCACACAAGTGGGTCCATCCTATTCAAAAATATCTTGCAAACTAGCTACTATTAGCCAACAATGGATGTAGATGTAATTGGATATGTTAAAAATTGTGATAAATGTAAAAGGTATGCCAATCTAATTCATGCCCTTGCCAAGACTCTAAAACCAATGTTTACACCATAGTCATTTTCTATATGGGGCCTTAATCTCATTGGGAAGATAAATCCTACCTCATCTAACAACCATAAACATATGTTTACCACCGCTTAATACTTCACTAAGTGGGTTAAAGCTATACCCCTCACTTACGTTACTAGAAAGAAAATTCCCAAATTCATTTTGAACCATCTCATTTAGTTCTATGGCATCCCTTTCGACATTATATTTGATAATGGCAGATCATTCAAAAATAATGATGTCAAATTATTATATATTGAGTATAAAATTAGTCAACATCATTCCATAGCATATTACCTACAAGGTAAAGGCCAGGCAAAAGCATCTAACAAAACTATTGTTAACATCCTTAAAAATATTATTAATGATGTCACTATGATTGACAACTCCAAATATTCTGCATCCTCTAGGCATATGATACCAATAATTGTAATCCAATACGAGCCACTTTGTATTCACTTATTTATGGAACTGAGTCCATTATTCCCATTGAGGTCAAGTTACCTTCTTTGTTCATATCTTTGAAGCATGTCATTGATGATGAAGACTATTGAGTAGATCATTTATAAAAGATAGAGTTACTTGATGAGAAATACATGGCCACATTTAACAATATTCAAGCAACCAGAATTACATCTGTGGCCATTATAATCGGTGCATTAAACATAGAGAATTCAAGATTGGTGATATTATTCTTAAAGAAAACCAATAGAATATCATGGCCAAGAAAAAGCATAAAGGCAAGTTCAAACCTAACTAGATATGCCCTTTCATCTTTGTTGTAAATTATGGCACCAGAGCATACAGTGTTTCTACACTAGATGAGGATGAACTAATGAACATTATACACCTCAAGCATTACATTGCTTAAGATGCCTATGTCCATTATACCACAATATCGACAATATTATTTTTACCATACCATTTTACCATGCCTTTTATATTGATTGATTTTTTTTCACCCTCCCAACCCAAACCATTGACCTTGGTTCCATTTCATTAGTTCCACGACTGATTTTAGCATGAAGATTTAGATCATGTTTTAGCTTTTTTTTTAGTATTCCTATTATGTACCAGATGCTCCTAACTATAATTTTTTTTTTGTAAATTAGTGTTTCACCATCGTGTTACTAATTATAACTGCTTATGAGAATACTAGTATCATTGACCTATGTCATTATTTCCTAATTATAAACACCTATGGGAAAATTAGGGGAAATAATTATTTATTATGCCTTGAAGTATCACTTTTCTATACCTATGTCATACTGATCCATTTGCCTATTTTACCTTTCTTTTAAATTTACTTCTACACTAGTCAGATTCCTTCACTGAAAGAAAAAACTACAGTGACTTAAGGTTGTATCTTAGGACTATGTAGGTCATGCTTGATTCACTTTAAGGTTAGTTCAATCCCTTTTTGACATATGCTCTCACTATTTTGTGAGCAAACTAAGCCTATGCTTTCACCATTTTTTTGATTGGTATCATGTCAATATCTAATGAGTTAAGATACCTCAAAATTTCAAAAATACTCATAAATTTTAAAATCCAAAAACATTTGTACTAACTAGGCCTAGTTAGTCATCCTCGATCTACCTTACTAGGGCAAACCTATTGTTAGGATGTTTTTTGTTGCTTTTAATTTCAAGTTTTTGGTATGTTTTATTTGTTTCAATTTTTTGATTATTTGTTTGTTTTCTTATTTGTTTGTTTTCATTTTTATGCCTCAAATCAATCTATATTTGTTCATTGGGTGATTCCTTATGAATTATTATTCATTCCATCCATATTCATACATCAACATTGTCGTCATAGTTTTTATCATTGGTGCCTTATTTTCAATTGTTTATTATATTAAGAGTCAATCCTTACATTTATTTCGGAAAAGTTCTCATGGTGTTCTATCATGAGGCATATTGTCATGTGCTATAGTAAAAATTAGCTCAAGAAGTCTTACAAACAATGGAGCCATAGAAGTTTCTCCTTGGTAACCTTGGAAAATCCTCCCACCCTCCTTGATCAAATCAATCAATTGACCATTATTATTATATCAATTCTAAAAAAGATGAGCATATCCACATTGGTAGGTACAACCAAATCATTTCTATTTATCAATTCTTATTCTTCTATTTATATCTTTCATCACTTTGTACATCCTCATATGTCTAGTTGTTTGTAGCTTCTTCAGTTGTTAGACCATTACATCTACATTGGTGCATGCTCATCTTTAATCTATATGAGAGATTATATGATTGCATTATGCTTGACAATCTACCTTACTGGGGCACAGTCAAACATAATTTTTTTAATCTTGGTCATCTTAATGATTTAAACTACATGTGGGCAAATCATTATTTCAACTCATCAGCCCTAACTAGGGCATATGCATGTGCCACTGATATAACCACCTATGGGAAAATTAGTATCTCAACCTTTTTTACTAATTATAACTAGATTTGGATAAATTAGTACCTTTTAAATCAATGCATGCAAGCATTGTCTCAATTTTATTAATCTTACCCATGGGTTAATTTCATTCTTCTTCTTACTTTTTTTTTAGGAATCATCTATCAATCATATGCGTCAGCCACTCCTTCGAGGGGGCATCATTATAGGATTCTAAAACATTGTTTGGATATTTTTATTCTATCATTATCTTCTTCTAGACCTCTTTCATTATTTTATAAGACATCACTATGCCTATAGCTTGCAACATCTTCCCAAATAAAAAATTACCAGTTTACAGATAAAAAATTAGCCTTCAAAATTATCTCTTCATATATAGAAAAATGAAGGCAAGAAGAGTAAAGCAATAATTTTTTGAAAAGATGGACATGTGTTCATGGCTACCAAGTCACTATTTATATGCTTTCATGTCACATCCTTCTAAAATAAATGTGAACCATCTCTCAAATATGAAAAGAAAGGAGCTATAAATATATGTTTTATTAACACAAATATACTTAATTATATACAACCCTGTTACAAGAAATGTGATGAGAGAGGCTTGTTTTTCATTAAAATGTGGAGAAATGAATACATAATGGAAAGCCCATTTTTAACAGTGATTTCTCATTTATTTTGAACTGCAACACCCAAACACTATGATCAGAGCCATTACCAAGCAAAAATTTACATTAAAATTACCGTATGTGTAGAAATGAATATTTGTGAAGTTAAATAGTTTCAAAGAGGCTTATTAATATTTTAGAACTTTATTAACAAATAGATTTTATTTAATAATTTAGAATTTTATTATCAAATAGAGTTCATAATTTAAAATTATTGATTAATTAATAAAGATAATTTATTTTTTTAAATGTTAATAATTTTTTTTTTAAAATATTATATTAAATGAAGTATAAAATTTTAGTTAGAAAAAAAATAAAAAATTATATATATATATATATATATATATATATATATATATATTCTAAAATTTCTGTTAATATTTAAAAGGTAATGTTGAACAACTAATTATCATAATTCATAATACTTAAATTTGACCATCAAATTTAAACTCTATGATTTGAAATCTTATATATATATATATATATATATATATATATATAACATTTAACTTTATATTAATATATTAATTTTTTAATAAATAAATTAAAATTTAATAAAATATTAATTTCTTTTAAATTTAAAATTTATATATTTAAATTAAATCTTATTAAAAATCTATATTAAATAAATAAAATCACTAGTACACATATCTTAAATATATTTATTCAAATTATGTTAAATATTAAATAAATCATTATATTTTATTCTACCCATTTGTAATTGTAGGGTATCTATTTGTATAATTAAATTAAAAATATTTAATTTTATATTAAAAAAATTTAAACAAAATGTATATATATAAAAATATATTTCTTATGTGCAACCTATCACAATGATGTTTCTTGTCATGTTGTCGTTGCAGTCATTTCTTAGTTTCTTGTTTCCTAAAAGATAGGTATACAATAAGATCTCATAATATTTTGGACTTTATGGTAGACTATGTAGTAGGAAATAAATATTAAATACTTCTAAGACACGTGATTGGATTATATTTTATTGGTGATACATTATTAAATGATTTCAAGTCCATTTGGTATAATTCTAATTTTGATAAATGTATAATGAATTGCTCTAAAATTTTCTTTGAGTATGAGGGCTTAGTGCATAGTTGAAAAGTGACAATGATAATATAATTGGAGTGATTCCTTATAGAGATGGAAAGGCTTATGTATGAAAGGAGAGGGTTTCAAGTCATCTCAAATTATAACATGTTTTGTATTTTTATATCTGTGTTTTGTTTTAGAATTATGTGTTAGCTAAAAAAGTAGCCCTCTAGATACCTTCTTGGAAGGGATAACTAAGGTTGTAATTTAAATTTTTGAAGGCATTTATTTTATATAGTGAATATTTTTTCTATCTAGGATCCAACCCAATAAAAATATTTTTCTATGGAAATTAGAGAAAATAAATTGAAGTAATATTTTTTTTGGTAGGAATACCAAATTAGTAGCATGAAATAAATAATGATATCAAGGTTAAATAAACATAATTGTTAATTTATTTTGATTTATTACCAAAAGTGGCACTAATATTCCTATGCTTTATTGATTTAAAATTACAAGGCAATGCAATCATCAATAAGTGGACTATAAATGATATCACGCTTGAAACCTAACCATAAGTCATAGTTCTTCTTCTTAGAATTGGAATCCTTCATGACCCTTAACCATGAGTCACAATGCTCCTAGCCCATGTCCCTTCTGACCCCTAACCATAAGTCATTCATTGCATATGTTTCTTGATCCTATCAAAAAATATATCTTGTCTTATACTTGAGTCTTAAATTTTTTATAACTAAATATAATAGGTTGTCAAATGCATAAATGACTCATATGGATTTATAGGGGAAGGAACCAAATACAAATTATAATAACAAATGTTATTTCTTATTATAGTTTGTTTTGTTTAATAATAAATAAAACTAATTTCAAAACTCACACAAACTAAATAAAACACTAATTAATTTAAAAAACAAAAATAATATTTATCTTATATCTTTTACATCTTTTAGGTGGTTTTATATCTTGACACTTATTAAAATTTAAAATAAATATAAAAAAATTATTTTCATACATATTGAATTGAACTCAAATTTTTATTAGTATCTTCACATCATGTATTATTATTTTTAAAAATTATTATTAATCTAAGTTGACTCTTAGACTGCCAATAGAAATTTTTTGGTGGATATAAGTAGAAATCATTTCACAATGTTTGGTGTAAATTGTCAATAAACTACTATTTTTCCCAGTTATAGATAACTGATGAATAATTGATCTCTAATGTAACCAATTAGGGGGATTTAATTGATTTATGTTAATGATAATACCTTTCATAAAAGCATGGACATGGGTGACATTTACCATAGAAAATGGGAAGGAAAGGTGTCATGTCATTGAGCAAGAAAAGATATTAAAGATAGTTGTAGTGTATTGATTTTTCCATAAACTATGGATGCATGGTAAGTGATGGAAATTAAAAACAAAGATATTGTTGAAGTCTAGTCTCATTTATTGTTCCTTCGAAAACTTCATTACTTACATGACTTAATAAACTGTTGATAATGATGTAGAGCACTTTCAAACTACTATTTTCCATTGCTAATTGCTTTGCTACTACTATTACTAGGTAAGGATTTTATGGTCTTTTTAAATGTATTTGCTTAAAATATATTACAATTTATATAGTTAAAAAGTATTGAACTATAAATTATCAATATTTGAATACTTATTTAAACTATAACTCTTTATAGTTATTTGTTATTTGTGGACCATTCTGCAAGAATACTTTATTTATGTATATATTTTTTTGGAATTGATTTTAATCACAAATGATAAAACTTGAATACTAATTACTAATTTTTAATATATAAATGCATTATGGGAGCTTTATAATGATTGGCTAAACTCAACACAAGACCCAATATTTCATTAATTAGAATATACACTGGTGGTATCAAACAGATAGAGGATGAAATTAAGGCAGTCATTCAAATATTATTTTTGAGACATAAAATTAATAAATTCCTTATCATATTACACCTAAAAATCATATGAAATCTTTATAAATCCCTCTAAAACTAGTCTATGTGCTATTGTATAAGATATTGCATAATAATCAACCAAAAAGATAGCATGAATCTCTAGATAGACTGAGCCTAAGTGTAATTATAGTAGGATTATTGAAAAAATATCCCTTTAGGCTTGCTATGGTGACCCATGTGAGTAGGTTCAATCAGGAAAATTGAGTTTTTTATAGTAAAACTCAACATCGAAGCCAAAGCTTCCATAATAATATCATGCATAATGAAATGAAAAATAAAACATAAAAATTACAAATCTGTTGCAATAATATAGTTTTTTGTTTTTTATAAGTTACAATAGTATATTTAAAACATCGATAAGGTAAAGGGTTTAATAGTTTACCATAATTTTAAAAATAAGTATTGGGTTTTCTTCAAACTTTACATAATATTACACAAAATTTATGAAAAAAAAAACTATTCTATTCAATTCGGAAAAAGATAATCCCACTCAGTCTCTTTATGTTAAAAACTTAAAATTATTGTTTTTCTATTATTTCCTTTTCTTTTAATAACGAGTTGTTTAGGGTTTTAAATTAAGCATAGTAGAAAATATAAATGTAATCATTGCTAAAAAGGATGAAAGACTTTGAAGAGTATTGGTTTTTTTAACATCTCTTAGACCCAATTGAACTAATTCCATGATATGATTTTTTTATGGGAACATCACTCAAACATAGTCCAAATATTTCTATAAAATGAATTTTTTTTCTAGGAACATCTAAGGTGAGCACCTCTCATGGTGAAGGTAGGACACCCATCTTGCTAAAGACACTTGTTACAAACGACAATAGTGACACTTAAATTTAATGTATGCTAGTTGTTAGGGATGATTATTTAATGCAAATATAGGCTTACCAATGTGTTTTTTGTTTGAATTAGTTTGTGTACTTTTCTTGTCCATACACATTAAATTGTGGAACTAATTTCCAACATTGGGAACCTCTTTAACTAATAAGTGTACCAATATTGACAGCCATTCTAGTAATCTAGAACTATGTTTTATCCAAGCATGGCCATTATAACAAAAATGACTAATTTTACATCTAGAAATGGAATATGTGTTTATTATTACATTTCTGAAGAATGCCCTAAAAAAATTCTCTATCATGGCACAAAAGGATAATATATGGGAAACCAATCTATTATAAAAAATTATCCATATTTAAAGATGGGATAAAGCAAAGTTTGATGCATAAAACAATCTTTGTGTTTTTGATAAGCATTCAAATTTAAGTGGATGTCCTTATGTCATTAAACTCACATTCTATGTTCGTGAGTTTTGAAACGTAGTTGGCAGTCGGTAGATAAAAGACCTCAAATATTTAGGGCTTCCAAATAATAGATATATTTAATAGCTAATTTACAAATGGAAACTTAAAATAGAAATGATACATGTGATCAAAAATATGTGCACTAAATTCTTCATTTGGGTAACGATCACCTATGTATTTAACAAGTAAAAACATACATATAAGTATTTTTGCATGAATCTCTTGCTTATGTTTTGTTTTATCAATGATTTTTTCATATAATGTGAAAAAAACATGATATAATTCCTGATGTAGATATTCAATAATTTCCTATCAGTAAAGAAATCCTTTTAAAAGTTTACAGTTTGTTATTTTTTTTAATGGAGTCATCATTTGGATTTATGGTAGAAGCACATGCATTGATATTTATGATGTAAGCTTTATATAATTTTTTAAAGTAATGTCCTCGTGAAGAGAAAAAGTAAATCCAAGCATGAGCATCGATATTTATAATGTAAACTTTATATAATTTTTTATAGTAATTATCTCGTGTAGATAAAAAATATTTTAATAAGCGAAGTTCATAATGTTATTGTATGGGCCAAACGTAGTAAATTGTGTGATAAGATTATTCTTTTTTTTTAAATTTTAACAATAGTATACCACTAGAAACATGCATTGTATTCACTAGTAGATATCTACATAATGATACGAAGGGATCAACAAGAATGGACTTCTTGTCACCTCATTTTTTTTAATACAAACTAAAATGCATTGGCTTAAAACATTATCATTTTTCATTTATATCTTCTTTAATGTTTCATATACTTCGACATATATTACTTTGTACCATTTTTGATATATAATAAGTATGTGTTGATAACTTTGTACATGTATACAATGTGTTGACAAATTGACAAATATTAGGCCCTTCCAAGTATTGATACTATGAATCATTAACTAAAGCCCGCTATGTGATAGTTTATAGTTACAAACATTCCCTTCAAGCTACAATAGGTACTGAAGCCACAACATGATTCTTATTTCATATGATTTTATTTTATTTCCCACCCCTATTTTTATAATATAATTAAAACACCATTTCAAGCTAAATGTAAGTAAAGAATTAATTCCCTTTATAAGTAAAAATGGAAAACCATCACATATGATTGTAAAGAAATGCACATTTAATATTTTATACCAAAGTGACTTTTGAAAGATCATGACCACAAAAAATTATGAATGGCACTAAATGGATATTAATATAAACCATATAATCAAATAATATCTAAAAATATGTGTTTCATTATTCAAAATAAAAAGGTTGAGAGACGAAAAACTACCATTCTTAAAAAAATGACATGAGTCACTTTACTTAAAAATGGGTATGGGATAATAGTTTTATTAAACCATTATCTAAATCAAAATCAAAACTACTAAACCCTTATATTTTGTAAGCCCTTAAAAATAAAGTTTTCCTTCTATATTGTTTAAATCACATGTGGTACCACTTTATACCTAAACAAACTTCTAGTAATTTTAACCCCTTTGATTTGAAAGATGTTTTAGAGATAAAGTGTTATTTACATTATTCAATGTCTAATTATAACATGTCATGAATAAATTGTGTGTGTGTGTGTGTGTGTGTGTGTGTGTGTGGGCGCGCGTGCGTGCGCCCATGCATGCATGCACTTATTTACTTAATATACTAAATTTTTTCCTCATGGAAACCCATCAAATATAATTTTGCATGCCTATTTTGAGATGACCCATAAAACAAATTAGAAAAGGGTAAGCTTACTGATAAGTATTTACATGGCTAGGAAATAATGGATTGGAAAATAACTACACTTCAACCTAAAACACTGTTTATATCACAAGGATCAAAAGAGTGATATGTAACTTTAATTTATTAGAAAAAAAAATAAAAAAAAGGAATTACATGAGTGAGGCACAATGAAAATGTCAATAAAGGAAGGGAATTATTATCATTTCAATTAAAAGCTTCTGTTATAATAATTAATGTAATTATTTCTTGTCTACTTACCTAATGTATATGTGTGTTCCATCTAAGATTTTTGGTCTTTTAATAATCACTCTCTTGATATTGTAATAAAAGTTAAGGCCTTGATGCTTGCTAGCAAAAAAATAAATTGTTACCTTTTGGAAAAAAAATATTATTATTGGTGAATTTGAGTTTTTAAGATAGGGACTCTACCCTTTTATAATGAAGATAAAGGTATATAGTGAATTTCTAGTGAAGCTCCATTACCATCAAAAAATAAGGAAGCACCTAAAAAATGTTGAAATAATATCAACAAAACCACACATAATTAAGACCCTTCTGAATCATTTTCTTTCCTATATTTAAGATCCATACTCAATAGTTATAACTACCTTTGGTGACTACCTTTCCTTTTATTTATAACAATCATCCAATCACCTCCCTCTCCTACATTAGGATATATAGGAATGATGACTTCCAATTAATCAATAGATTGAGAATTACTCAAAGACACTCAAGCCTCTAGTCTTTTACTCAAGTAAGGGAAATGATATTATCAACCTTCAAAGATGATTTTCCACATTCATCAATTAATTTTGGTTCAAGATCCTTTTGAATTGGAAACAATTCATCCTTTGGCATTTTATGTAATGCACTTTCATTCTCCCCTTCCTTATTGACACTATTTTTAGATCCACTTTTATACACTAATTCCTTCCACCAAGTGACCCCATTCTTATGCTTGGTAAAATTACATTCACTAGCTAAATGTCTAGTATTAAAGTATTTATGACAGTGAAAAGGACCCCTCAATATCAAAAAGTTTCTTCTGAATTTGATCTTCAACTTTTAGATAAATATACATCGGGAGACCAATAAAAAAATTGATATTGACTAAGATCCATGCATATGTAGGATGTTGAATGTTTTTTTTTGTATTGGTATCCATTAATAAAAATTCATCCAAAGTTTTGTACACATAGATTGAAGGCAATCTTATGAGAAGAACTAGAAAGGAAGATGAGGTAATCTTACCCAGATTAGTCTAAAACTTAAGGTCTTGATTAAAGGGTCAAATGTCAAACTGCAAGGCTTTATACATGAGAAGGTTTAGATCCCAATTACCTTTTGCATTGTTATCCCTATGACTTATATTTTTTTTATCCTACGACATTTTTAATGGAATGGACCTTTTTTAAATCCTAAAGAGATATGTGAATTTCATTTTCATAATTTATCAAAGGTATTGTTCACACTATAACCTAGTTTAGATCTTGATAAAATTAATAGTTTACAACATAAAATTATAAATATAACCTTAAATTACTTGATGGTCACATAAAACAAAAGGTTTGAAATTGTACCCTCATGAAATAAATAAATTAAATCACTGACTGACCACTCATTAATATATTGTAATCGAAAGGTTTACAACTTTATTCTATGCCACATAGACCCATTCACATAAATAAAATAAAATTATTGTATTAACACATCCACAAAGAACACTTTATTCTTCAAATTTTATGTTGTGAAGACCCTCATTACTCCATGACTACTTTATGACTATTATGTGTCCACTATTCATTTTGAAAGTTTGATTGAAGCTCTGCTTATAATATTTAAATTTAAATATATTATCACTTTGTTTATATTGTGCAGTGACAAAATGACTTAGTATGAATATAAATTAAAACTAGAAGTTATCCTCAAGGTGCAAGGAAAGTTAGAAAATTTGACTATTTTATTTTCATGATTTTTTTGGTAAGTTTTTTATTTTCATTTGTGGAGTATATTTCTTTTGTGTGCACCACATTATTATGATTATATAAATTTTCCCCCATGTGAGGCATGATGTCTTTTGGAGAGGTTCATTATTTAGCATGAGAGATAGAAATCAAAATTAAAAAAATAGAAAGTGATGTTCTTGATTCATTATTATCATTGCAGTCATGTGTTAATTCAATTCCAAACTAAAATGCATATGTGGCAAATGATATGAGGTGATTCTTATTAGTGCTATTATGAGCTCAAATATATTATGTATGAGGTTGATATATATTTAATACGTGTTCGATAAAGCTCACTTGTATGCATATTTGCACTTAGAAAAGTCAAATGTATTGTACAACATTGTCTTACATACAAATAATTGCTATGTTTTGATAATAGGATTTTGTATTTGTCTATGGTGCATGATATATTTATTATGATCTATGAAAGTATAATATATCAATTATATATAGGCACATTATAGTTTCAAATTATCTATAAATTCAACATCCATGAGTAGTACCCATATGCGTGTTGTATCAATCATGGGTTAAATCATTTATATATTTAGTATTTTGTTGTACTTGTATATCATATCTTAAAATTTTAGTTTAAAATATATATTTTTATTCTATGTGAGGGTAAATAGTTGGGGTTGAATGGCCTAAAATCCTTGTACAAAGGAATAAAATATAAAGCATTAAATATATCATGTAATGCCTCTACTAATGGCTCATGGATAACAAAATAAAAACTTCCAATACACTAATTAACAAACTATTAGCAAAAACCAACAATAAAACAACAAGTAGTAAGCCTAAAATTCTCATTCTTCTCATGTAAATAATGAACCATGAATTCAAACAAGGTTTTTGGTGAAACCTAGTACCAACACAACAAGAAATAGGGTTTATAGACTAATCAATAATCCTACATGAAACTAGATCACCCTAAAAATTAATAATATATATCATGAGCCTCAGCCTAGAGTTTTGACTAGACCCCTACACTAGATCATAAAATTTTGGTTTTCCCTGAAACCAAAAACCATAATATAACACATGAAACAAACTTTGATCTACTCATTGAAAATATAAATTTATGAATCCTAAGTATAATTTTGGTAAAACTAAAAACCACTAAAAATAGGCCTAAACCAATAACCTTCCATGAATCATCATTGTCCCATTAGAAAACTGCCTAAGATCCAACCAGGACATTGGGGCACATAATGAGTAGAACTTCCAACAATATGGAACCTAGCATAAACCAATAGTCTAAAAAACACCCTTGAGATAGATTCCACTCTATAGAGAACTGATGATTAGACATAAACATAAAGTTGGCATATCTTACCTATACACCAAGATCTTTAACCCATTTGTGGCCAATCAGACCCTTCTTGGTCTAAACATTAGGGAAAAGAATCAACATCTTACAAAGATTCCTCTTAAAACTCAAAAAGATCTGAGAATGAGAGTAAAACATAAGATTAATATCAATCTAGTTCTCATTAAAATGATTACATAATTTACCAAGAGCATACCCTAAGCAAATCAAAGCCATGGGATATGCTTAATTAACCTTCTCAACATCAGAACTAACCTTCCATTCTCCAGCTACATTAGCCAATAGAGACCAAGGCATGCCTAAGCCACATCAATAATGGTAGTTTCCCGATCTAACTTAATTCTACCTATAATCAGAATATATAGGCATGAATCATTTATCTCGTATCCAAAGAACCAAATCAAATCCTAGCATTGAGATTTTTATATAAAATATACTATAGTCAAATAAAATGTCATTTTAATGGAATGAGTGTCACTTGATACCACCCTATCCATAGCTTAACCTTAGACCTATCTTAATGTCTTTTTCAATTCTTTTTCATCTTATATGCATGTATAACTAATGCCTATATATACCAATATTTACATTGATCCATCACCTAGGCATCCCCAATCCTTGTTCACATGTGTCAGCCACCTAGACAATAACACATACCTATTAGTCTATATCTCAATGTACTATTGGAAAAGTGGGAAGTGATATTGACCCTTAGCTTCCCTTACCCTTAACAAATATCTTCCCACTTCCCAAATCATCTTAGGGTTGGCCTAGACTCATTTCATGTATCAATAAACATCTGAACACTATGTAAAGACCACTCTCATTCATGTATCCATAAATGTAAATTCTCATGAATAAGCTAATAAATAGTTGAGTAAATTAAGGTTATTGATCCCTATTTTACCTTATTTCTACTCATCTATCTACAACATCCTAAATCTTAGTTTTACTCAAGTTTCCTATCTCAATTCACACTTGAAGCATTCAATTTTTCATTCATAATCATGAATACTAGCATCACTCTCACTTATATTTGGATAACTACACGATCTTGATCCCCTTTTGAGGTATTGGTATGTAGCAAATTCTCAAACCATGGGGTATTGAGGTCATACCCAACCTAGCTTACTAACAACACTCTCCTTCCACTTATGTTCATCAAAACCTTAGCAAGCATGGATGTTTAGGGTTTCATAGGGAAATCAATAAAAACATATAATAGGTGACAATCCAAGTCTCAGTCACACAAATATAGGATTCCTAAAATAGAGTTAAGGTCTACCTATAATTTCACTACTTCACATGTATAGGGTCATTATCATTGCATAGAAGGTCTATAACACAATGTCTTGCTAGAAAAGAGGGTTGAATTATTATCCAAAGAGGTTTTTATCACCTGTTCTCTACTGACAACACTCTACCCTACTCTTGCATCACTTCATGCCTACCACTTATCCATCTTAGTCATATTTCCAACTAACTATACCTTTTCTAATTCATTACTACTTATAGAATATTCAAATAAATCAATTATTCTAATTTGTCTCTTAATACTTTTTTTCACTGATATATTTATTTCAGGTTATTTTATCAAATTTTGATTGCCATGATTCTAGATAATGTAAGACATTAAAATAATTATTGTAGGGTGTTGAATTGTACCAAACATTTAAATGCGATGATGTGTTACTATGAATGTTTTAGTCAAACAAAATGCTTATGTTATGTTGATCATGTTATTCAACTTTGTGGCAGGAATTAACTGTAGTGAAATGATAGATAACAACCTTATTGTTAATTAAAACTTGGCAAGATGTCAAAATTTGAAGTGTTTTAACCATACTTTATGATGTTATTTTTTTGTTTAAATTAAATCATTATATTAATTAATGCTTCTAGATAAAGCTTAAATGATAATGTGACATTGATTAGAAATAACTATTTTGAATGTACCATGAATGTATCATTAATATTAATGAAAAAAATCATTATTCATATAAGTATGTATGTATGTATGTATGTATGTATGTATGTATGTATGTATGTATGTATGTATGTATGTATGTATGTATGTATGTATGTATGTATGTATGTATATGTATATGTATATGTATATGTATATGTATATGTATATGTATATGTATATGTATATGTATATGTATATGTATATGTATACGCATACATATACATATACATATACATATACATATACATAAACACTCATATAAAGGTATATATATACATAGATACATATATGTATGTATGTATATGTATATGTGTGTGTATGTGTGTGTGTGTGTATTTCTATATATATATATATATATATATATATATATATATATATATATATATATATATGTATGTATGTATGTATGTATGTATGTATGTATATGTATATGTATATGTATATGTATATGTATATGTATATGTATACGCATACATATACATATACATATACATAAACACACATATAAAGGTATATATATACATTGATACATATATGTATGTATGTATATGTATATGTGTGTGTATGTGTGTGTGTGTCTATATATATATATATATATATGTATGTATGTATGTATGTATGTATGTATGTATGTATATGTGTGTGTGTGTGCGTGTGTGTATGTGTGTGTGTGTGTGTGTGTGTGTGTGTGTGTGTGTGTGTGTGTGTGTGTGTGTGTGTGTGTGTGTGTGTGTGTGTGTGTGTGTGTGTGTGTGTGTGTGTGTATGTATGTATATATGTATATATATGTATGTATAGCAGCTCAAGGTGATCTTATAGGCCTAAAAGGCACTTTCCTTGTCTTTCTCTTCTTTTGGATGTCCTTATATGGTTTATGTATTTACTTGTATTTATCTTCTCTTCTTAAAAATTTATAACTAAATATAAAATGTTGTCAAATGCATAAATGACCCATATGGATTTATAGGGGAAAGAACCAAATACAAACTATAATAAGAAATGTTATTTATTATTAGAGTTTGTTTTATTTAATAATAAATAAAAATTAATTTTAAAACACAAAAAAAAACACTAATTAATTTAGAAAACACAAAATATTTATCTTATATATTTTACATTTTTTAGGTGGTTTTATATCTTTACACTTATTAAAATTTAAAATAAATATAGAACACTTATTTTCATACATATTGAATTGAAATAAATTTTTTATTAGTACATTCCCATCATTTATTATTATTTTCACCAACTATTATTAATCTAATTTGACTCTTGGACTACCAATAGTAATCTTCTAGTTCATATAAGTAGAAATCATTTCACAATGTTTAGTAGAAACCATCAATAAACTATTCTTTTTCCCAATTATAGTTAATTGATGAATAATTGGTCTCTAATGTATCCAATCAATGGGATTTATTTCATTTATTTTAATTATAATCCCTTTAATAATATCATGGAAATGGGTGACATTTACCATGGAAAATGGGAATGAAAGGTGTCTCACTATTGTGTAAGAAAAGATAACAAAGATAGTTGTAGCATATTGATATTGCCATAAACTATGGATGGATGGAAAGTGATGGAAATTAAAAATAAATATATTATTTAAATTTATTCTTACTTACTATTCCTTTAAAACCATTCAAAAAAATATCATTATGCACATAGCTTAACAAACAATTGACAAAGTTGTCGAGCACTTTCAAACTACTATTTTCCACTATCAACTGCTTTGTTGCTACTATTACCAAGTAAGGATTTTATGGTCTTAATAAATGTATTTTACTAAAACATATTATAATTGATATAGGACAAAAATACTTAACCATAAATTATTAATATTTAACTACCTTTTCAAACTACAATCTTTATAGTTATTTATTATCTGTGGACCATTCTGGAAGAATACTTTATTTATGTATATATTTGTTTGGCATTGAATTTATTCACAAATGATAAAACTTGAATACTACTTGCTAATTTTTAATGTGTAAAGTCATTATGGGATCTTTATAATGAATTTCTAAACTCAACACAAGACCCAAAATTTCATTAATTATCTGGCAAACTGGTGGTATCAATCAGATAGAGGATGAAATTAAGGAAGTCATCCAAATATTCTTCTCGAGACAAAAAATCAAGACATACTTTATCATATTACGCATAAAAATACCTCTAAAACTAGTCTATGTGCTATTGTATAAGATAAATGCCTACTGATCAACCAAAAAAATAGCTTGAGTGTCTAGATACCCTAAGCCTAAGTACAATTGTAGTAGGATTATTGAAAAAATGGCCCTTTAGGCTTGCTATGGTGATGCATGTGAGTAGGGTAGATTGGAAATTTTGAGTTTTTTGTATTAAAACTTATCATTGAATCCAAAGCTTCCATAGGTTTTCATTAATTATACACAATATTACACAAAAATTTATGAATTAAAAATAAAACCTATTCTATTCAATTTGGAAAAAGATAATCCCACTCAGCCAAGAAATAAAATTATTCTCTAATCTTTGTGTTAAAAACTTAAAATTATTAATTTTCTATTATTTCCTTTATTTTATAAATAGTTTAATATATATATATATATATATATATATATATATATATATATATATATATGAAAATAGAAAATTAGATAGATGAGTTGTTAAGGGTTTTGAATTGAGCATAACAAAAAATATAAATGTAGGCATTACTGATAAGGATGAAACACTTTGTAGAGTATGGGTATTTTTTAACATCTCGTAGACCTAATCAAACTAATTCCATGATATGCATTTTTTTTGTGGGAACATCACTCAAATGTAGTCCAACTAATTATATGAAATGAGTTTTTTTCTAGGAAGATCTAAGCTGAGAACCTCTCATGGTGAAGGTAGGTTGCCCATCTTGCTAAAGACACGTGTTTCAAAGTACAATAGTGAAAATTAAATTTAATGTCTACTAGATGTTAGTGATGATTATCTAATGAAAATATAGGCTTATCGATATGGTTTTGGTTTAAATTAGTTTATGTAATATTCTTGTCTGTACATGTTAAATCATGGAATCAAATTCCAATATTGGGAACCCATTTAACTAACATGTGCACCGATATTGATAACCATCCCAATAATCTAGAATTATATTATGTCCATGCATTCCCATTGTAATGAACATGACTAAGTTTACAGCTAGTATTGGAATATGTTTTTGTTATTATATTTCTTAAGAATGCCCTAAAATAATTATCTATCATGATACAAGAAGATAATATATGGAAAACCATATTATTATAAAAAATTATCAATATTTAAAGAGGTGATAAAGTAAATTTTGACACATAAAATAATCCTTGTAGTTTGACAAGCATTCAAATTTGAGTGGATGTCCTTATATCATTAAATTCATAATCTATGCTCATGAGTTTCAAAATGCAGTTGGCAGTTGGTAGATAAAAGACCTTGAATATTTAGAGATTCTAAATGACACATATATTGAATAGTTATTTTCCAAATGGAAACTTAAATCAGAAATGATACATGTGTTCTATAATATGTGCATTGAATTCATAATTTGGGTAACAATCACCCATGGATTTAACAATTAAAAACATATATATAATAATTTTTGCATGAATCTCTCATTTATGTTTTGTTTTATCAATGATTGTCATGAAATGCTAAAAAGCATGATATAATACTCAATGTAGATGTTCAATAATTTCCTATTGGTAAGTAAATCCTTCTAAAAGTCTACAAAATGTTATTTTTTGTAATGGAGTCATCATTTGTATTTATGGTACAAGCACGTACATCGATATTTATGATGCAAGCTTTATATATTTTTTTATAATAATGCCCTCGTGTATACAAAAAATAAATCCAAGCATGTGCATCAATATTTACAGTGCAAACTTTATATAAGTTTTTATAGTAATTATCTCATGTAGATAAAAAATATTGTAATAAGTGAAGTCCATAATTTTCTTGTGTGGGCCAAACCTAGTAAATTTTGGGATAAGATTATTCAATTTTTTAAAATTTAAAAATAGTATCCCATTCAAGACATGCATTCTATTCATTAGTAGATAGCTACATACTTATATGAAGGGATCAATAGGAATGGACTTCATGGTACCTCTTTTTTTTAATACAAATTAAAATGCATTGGCTTGAAACATTATCATTTTTCATGTGTATCTTCTTTAATGCTTCATATACTTTGACATATATTGTCCTCTACCAACTTTGATGTACAATAATTCTATGTTGATAACTTTGTGTATGTATATAGTGGGTTGACAACTTGACAAATATTAGGTGGAAAGATCCTTCTCAAGTATTGCTACTATGAATAATTAACTATAGTCACCTAGGTGATAGTTGTAGACACATAAAACTGGTCAAAACTAGCTTTTGATCAAACTTCAGACTGATTGCTACTAACCATTGAAAATTAATCCTAGGAATCACTGAATGTCCCAAATTTACTTTTGCATATATCATCAAAACTTATAACCATGTTGAGGCACACCTAATTGAGGTATCATATTGTATTCAATAATAACTTCTCACAGATTCATAACTAAGCGCCTTGTGGCATCACAATCATCAATTTGGCTTATGGACCTTTTAAGTGGGGCACATTAACAAAAATAAAATATTGAAAGACCTAAATGGATAATCAAAATTAATTAACAATCTGAACCAAATTAAATGCCTAGTCAAATTATCTATGCGTAATTAATGAATATATAAAAAAGAAAATACAAATATCCTAGCCTTTCATCATGACCTTTGTGAGTTGTCAAGCTCTTTGGAAATATCCTAAAATATCTCATTTCGGAGACCCATGCTTATTCATTTAAAATCATGGTTAATTGACAACTATTAACTTTATTGGGGTTATGTTTGACTCACCCAGGTTAGGTATGAACCCATTCCATGTTTAATTTCCACCTTGACTCACCTTGGGTTGGAGTTAGATCCATTTATTATAAATACATTACCTATTGAATTTTAAGCTATTTTGGTGAAAATTTATCGTGCATAAATGAATTCAAAGATTTGATAACAGTAGTGTTATAATGCAAAAATGACTATTAAGTAAGGTTGTAATGCTAAAATCTTGAATCCAAGCTACATCAATCCAACATAAGCCATGGTGCCAAGGAGAGAAGGAGATAGACAACCTCCATTTCTAAATATTTATTGAGAACAAGCTAAGTAAACCACTCAATAATGCATTTATAGGTCCCAAAGAGGGTAAAGGATTTGTTGTCTTTTGAATTTTAGTTGTGCTTTCATTTTTCATTTGTTAACTAAGCTCACCCCCAAGATATAGGCTTGTAAGTGTTAGTGTTAGTGTTAGTGTGTCTCTTTAAGTTTTTATTGCTTAAACTAATATGTTACTAGCCTCCCTTTTTGGATTCCTATGATCACAAATGTCATGCCTAGTGGGACCCAAAGTATCCCATATAGAAAAGAGATCAAAGTGCATCTTATAGTTTTTTTAATGAATGCATGATCATCTTAAAATTTTGAGTTTTTACTTTGTTTTTTCCATATTGTATTTTTAGTTATATATAGTTTTACATAGTAAATAGTATCGGTTTACCCTAACCAACATTGGTCTTGTCCTAATCAGCATTGGTCTCTTTCTAGGGTAGAACATGATAGAAAAACTTGGTTTTTGAGTTTTCTTAAAAGTTACATATTATTATTCCTAGTTTTATTCACTTGCATGCTCTCTATCTATATCATTTTTTTGTAGGATATAGAGGTTTTCTAGAGATTTTATACTTGGGATTTTTTTTTAAAAAAAAATCATTTTCTTTTTCCTACAATTTTATAGGTAACCAGCATTGGTTTTAAGACAAGAGGCATTGGTTCTGTTACAACTGGTATTATTTTTCTTATAATCATCATCAGTCTCTATGGATCGATGTCAACCTCTATGTAACAAAAATAGAGAAACCCAAGAGTTAAATTGGATAGATGTTTGGCTCATTCATGAAAGTTCTTCAAGGTAGGAAAAAAACCCTCTAAAAACTATAGGACCTCAGCTGGCAAAGGAAATAAATTTGGAAGTGTTTAATTATTGAACATTTTATTTTGGTACCTAAAAGCAATTTAGACATTTTTATGCTTTATTAATTTGTGAATGTTTTTTCAAGTTGTCAACTAATGCTAGGGGTCAAAAAAAAATCATTAAATGTTTCATTTTTGGTGCATTAAAATGAACTTTAATCACTTAGTTACATATTTTTTAGAAGTATTTATTTTTATACCTTGCTTTTTTGGAGTTATTTATTTTTGCAAATAGATTGATGTGTGTATGTTATCCCCGCATCCCCTTTAGAGAACTTGGGTGACTAAAATCATTCTTTATTTGCATTTGTTCCTTGTCTAAATATGTGAAAAGAATTATGTTAAGGCTCTCCCCAAATCTATATGGTTTAGGTGATCTAAACACAACCTTAAAGTCTTTTTACTTTATTATTTATTTTAATCCAACTTAGCTTGTTAGCATGAGTTCTTAGCCTCCTCATGAGTTATTTAGGGGTGTGTTGACTTGGGGTTTTATCTCTCATCATTGTACAAACCCTACTTCATGGTGGACTATATCAATTAGGGCACATATACTTTGATTTCTAGGGGGTTGAGCGGCTAGCCTCTCTGATCATAATGAAAACTTGAGTCAGGTCTAGCTAACTAGGGGATTCCACCAAGAAGTACATAGATGAAATCACTATGCAAAGTAATATAACCTTGTATAGTAAATTATCTAGTATTAACTCAATTGAAATGAGGCATCTCTAGTTTTAACCACACTTGAGACCATCTAGATGTTCAAAAGTTTATTTTAAGAATAACACCACATGTTGAAAATATATATTGAATGCAAGGTGAGTAGCCCAAATTTCTATGTCATCATAAAATCTCTTGGGAGAAGAGGGGGCCTAAAACCCTAATTTTCATGCACTTTTATTTTTATATTAACACTTAAAATCCTCTCAAGGGCATGTATATAGATAGAATTTGACAGTACTACATAACCTTGACAGCTTTAGTATCTAGGACATTACATTTAGATGTTTATGTCATTTTATCTTGTATTACATAGTTTTTTAGTCTAAAACTATATATTTTATTTGTTATGCCATGTGAAAATGAGTTTTGTGTCCATATGACTCCATTGTTTGAGGAGATGTTATGCTATCCATTTGACACCATATGTTTGCCTTAGTCTTTTTGACAAATCTTTGTGTGTGTGTCACTTGATTGGAAAGGGTAATGTTACATTACCCAATCCATTTCAAGTTTTATGCCTTGGAGTCTTGAAACAAACCATTTATCACACCTTAAGAGAGAGATAATGTTGTTATGTTGATTAAACTATTTTATAGACTTGTTTTGTCTTTTGTCCAAGTTTTCAATTTTAAACCAAACTATGTGTGCCTTTTAGGTCTTTGTCTAGTACTGTTATGCAGTTCACCTTTATCTATCTTGTTGATAAAATAATCCTAGATTTTTTGAGTTGATTATTTAATTAACCTTGAGTTGAGTATTTAATTAACCTTGACCAATTCAAATCCAAATATTGATTGATTTATGTTTATGCCTTGTGTAATATGGGTATAGACACTGTTCTTTCTCTTTTGGGTTGTGTAACTTAGGTTAATTATTTACCACTTTGAAAACTATTGTGTGTGCCTTCATTTGGGAGAAAATAGTTTATTTTCAAGTGCCTTTTTTCATGTCTTATTACAATTTTGTCAAATTTAATGTCTAAATTTTATTGCCTAGTCTATGCCAACATGTTTCATATTTTTTATATTAAATCATACCCCTTTGTTTGATCCTATCTTTTGATGCCACATTTGGCCAAAGGACCTAACAACCTTTTATTTTCCTATATTAGACTTATTTGTAACACTTTAAACCTAGAATTTGGCAATCTAGTTTTAGTTCATCCACTTGATCTTTTTGTGTGAGACATTTAACATTAGACATTTGATGTTAGTTTGTTTTATACTGGGTTTTAACATAAACCCTTTTTGGAAATACAAATCCATCCCTTTGACCAAGTTATATTGATTTGAAACTATTTATCTTTTTAGTCATTATTTTTTAAAGTTTGTATAACTCTAACCCCTTTTATCATGAAACATTCACCATTGATTCGAACATGTCTCACAATACTCATAGTGGTGTCATGTATAATCTAGGGTATAGTAATGTGATCACAAAAGAAGACTATGTTCAAGACCCATATGGAGATGATGTTGTTTGTGAGATAGATCCTTATCCACCTTACAACACTTAATCAGGGCAACAAAGCCAAGATCCTTTGGCCCACTATTTGGTCAACAAGCTTCTATACTTAGAGCAAGACCAATACCAAATGATATAATACCTATCTATCATACCTTTGGTTATAGAATAGGTCAAATAGTAATTATACTACATTATAACGCCATCATCCTATGACAGGCCTCATGGAGGATCACTTCATACAGATGTAGATATCATATCAACCTATCTGAACTTAGCACATAATTTCAATAACATGACCTTGTCAAATTCTTCTCTTATTGAGCTACTTCCTTCGATATGAGTCTTAATTAAATTAACATGCCATGAAAAATAGGTTATAAACCCATTCAAATAAATAACTTTATTCGGAGACATATTGAATTACCAAGCTATCAAATAAGTATCTTCTATTTTTATGCAAAATAGTGAGCCAAATATAGTGGATACTATGCAAGTGTCGTCCAATCTAGACCAAAGTGGTGTAAATACACAAACAACTAGTCCAAAACAAAACATGCCTTTAATTAACACCAAAAGTAGTTTTCAAACATAGGGGATAGTAAATTATACCTCCCAACTACAAATAACTACCTCTAATCTTAAATTAACTACTTATTTGAGCATACAACCACAAATATTAAGTAGTCAAAAAATAACCAGTGTCGTGCCTCAACAAAATGTGATGAATATTAATCCACCACAATAGGTGATGACTAATTTTCCACAACCATAGGCACAATCCAACATACCCATGAAGTAGAGGTAAAACATCTTGCCACCTCAACAAGAGGCAACCAATGTTCTACCTCACCAAGTAGTAATGAACATCCATCTTTAGTCATAGACCAACATACCATTATTATCACAAATGATGTCTAGTCAATAGCATACGAGTATTGGTTAGTGACAAATGACAAACCTTCAAAATGCATATACTTCCCAACAAGGATTTCCACTACCAAGAGGTTCTAATGTTCCACAAGTACCTATTAGGCAGCAATTCCCTTTTGTTTCTAACATGCCACAAACTCAATGATAGGGCCTTGGTTCACAAGTTCCCCTTAATCAACAAGGTTGACTAGTCAGTAGTAAGTCACTAATCAACCACAATAGGCATAGTACATCACCCCTACCCATATCCTTCCATCTCAACTATAATTTCCCCAAAACCAATCCCATATACCAAATCCTAACCATAATATTATACTTCAATACGTGCAATTCTAAATATCACATCCTAATCTATGAATGCATATTCCTGGTTAATTTCCTAGCCAAACTAACATTTCAAAGAAAACCATGCCTCCACTATACCCAAGTCAAAGTAATCCACTTTTGACCACCTAGCCTCCACCTCAAATCAATGTTCCCTCTAATTTCCTATTACAATAATTATAATGAATGAAGGATGCAATTACCATCATCCAAGCCTAAAAATAAAACAAAAATTTTAAGTTGGATGACATGTGTTCCCACCCTTTTAACATGGAGTATTTATAAATATCATTTCCTCTAGGATACGAATCACTAAAGTTTAATAAATATAAGGGGAAAGGAGACCCCAAGGCCTAATTGATCAAATTCTTTATTTCTTGTCAACTAGTGGCCTATAGAGACATATACCTATTGCTTTTGTTTCTAATTAGTCTAGTAGGAAAAGATTTGGAGTTGTTTCTAAAATTGCCTAAAAATTTAATTTATAATTATGATGATCTTTTCAACAAGTTTGTGCAACCCTTCTACAATATTGAGCATGAAATTTCATTGGTAGATTTGATGCAAGCCAATTATAAGGCTGGTGAAATTTTCACAATTTATCTGTAGTGATGGAGAGCACTTGTAAGCTAATTTACCCACAATTTACCACATAAACAATTAACTACTCTGTTTACTAAAAATATACATAACAAGATATATTACCATATGGATCTTCAATGTCTACATACTTTTAAGGAAATCATTGACAAAGGTTTGTTAATCAAAATTTACCTTATTAACAAAAGGATCATTAAGATAACCTCATCAAATCAAAACCAAAACAATGGCCAAAACTAAAACCAAGTCCAATCACAAGTGTCATAACCAGTGCAAGCTAGAAATTATCAAAAACCTAAGTCATTCAATCACAATAAGAATGTTGTTACAAATGGATTAAATGAGTGGTGACATGCATAAATGGTGAAAACACCATCTACTCAGCCTGCATCACATATACAAATTACTCCTAAATAATAACCTCTTCAACAAATGCAGTAAGTGTAGCAGCCTAAACCAGTGCAAAAAAAGTAACAACTGTTGCCTTCATAAACCACTCCTTGAAGGAGAACTATGCCTATTCATCACATATTTAGTGACCTTGGATAACCCTTTTAATCCATGTTTCACAAGCTCACTACCACTAATCTGATTAGTTAGCATATTCTGAAGCACTAACCTAAGGCCATCCCTTATCTAGATTGGTACTGATAAAATGAATTCTGTGAGTATCATTAGGTTAATGGAAATAATTTGCATCATTGTGTGAAAATTAAACATTTAATTTAAAATATGTTGAAAAATGGGGAGATCACATTGGATAATAGAGCTTCCACATACAATCATAATTTGGGAATTTGTCAAAATCCCTTTTCATAACATAACAACCAACAATAACAATAGTATCAATAACTGAGATAGAATTAGTAAAATCAACATAAATAGAACTAACATCATCCATATGGATAGAACCAAGGCCAAAATGATGCCAACATCCAACAAACTTACCATGCGATTGCACATGACTACAACAAAGTTGTAGGCCATATTGTAAGAGGTCACATTTCTACCATCTCCATAAATCCAAGACCAAGTATTAAATAAATAAGACCATTGCTAATCAATTCTAACCAACCAACCCATGCCAATGATCCTTCTTTGACCTGGGACCGCATACTAGTGTACTAGTAAAAAGGGATTACTACATTTGGCCCTCAGATTGATAAATTGTCATTGGATCATGTCCACACATAGGTACACTAATAACTAAACTCATCCTATCTGCTCCCCCACCACCATAATTTACTAAAAAAAATGGTCTTGTATCTACTCTTGATTATGTAATCACAACTTGATGGTCAAAGATTACCATCCTAAGCCCATAGCTATCTACCACTTCACCCATCCAACCCACCATTCTATCTAGAAACAAGCCATTTACTATTGTGAAAGAAAATACATTCAATATTATGAAACAATTACATAAAATACCCATATTAATCACTATTTGGATTTGTTGCATAAATCCTCCATCCACAAGAACATCTTAAGAGAGTACCTTGGCCAATCCCAAGTTCCAAATGATATATCTCCAGATAAATTCTAAGTTTTGGTCGAACATCTAGCCCCATGCTATTAATTAACCTTTAACCAAAGTGATATTTCATCTCTTGGCCCTTTGCATAACAATCCATTATACATCAAAGTTGTTATAATGTGACATAAATTGAAACATGTCCTCATAGACAATAGATCATATCTAACTATTGTGTCTCTAAAGCTCATCAAGCTTCTCGGGTACACCACATCCAATCTCTAACTAGAAATAATCATAATGAAGGCCTATGACAATGAAGAACCAGAATCACAAGGCACCATCAGCTTGCTAGTTAACATTGGACCCTTGACCCATGATACACTATGCCATGTGTTAGACCTTGACTTGTCATACAATATGCTTTTGGGTAGACCTTGGATACATGAAATTAATGCAATCCCTTTAACATTGCACTAGTAAATAAATTTATCTCATTCAAGTATGGAAGTTGTTATCCATGGAGATTTTCAACCATATGAACATTGCAAGCATTTTGAGGTTGAGTACCAAAGCTATAACTACCATTTTGGATTTAATCCAGTTATTATGAAAGATAAAGGAAAACAAATACTTTTTTATTGCCCATAGGCCAATTGTATTGACCCAGATACCCTTGATTCATTATCCCACATGCAGCCTCCTAAAATGTCTAATCATTATACCATCTTGGCTAATGGCTCAAGAAAAAGTTTAACCAATGATACATTCCATATTGCTAATCTTACATATAACCCCAAGTCTTACGAAAGACCTATAGCCAAACCACCTTCCATGGAATGGCAAAAAAAGGGCAAAGGCAAACTGCATAGTCTATCACCTATCCTTTTCATACTAGCCACTGGCCAAGAACATGACCCACTTGCAAATGATGAATATTATTTGTATAATAAAAAACTAGCTGATTGTTACCTAAATACTATAATAAGTGAAGGAGATAATGTTCTTGTCTAGGATAAACCTACTTAATTGTGTGATAATATTATTCAATTTTTTAAAATTTAACAATAGTATCCTTTTCAAAGCATGCATTCTATTCATTAACATATAGCTACATAGTGATATGAAGGGATCAATAGGAATTGACTTCGTCGCACCTCATTTTTTTAATAAAAAGTAAAATGCATTGGCTTAAATCATTGTCATTTTTCATTTGTATCTCCTTTAATGATTCATATACTTAGACATATATTATCTTATACCAACATCAATATACAATAAGTCTTTGTTGATAACTCTCTACATGTAAATAGTGGGTTGACAACTTGACAAGTAGTAGGCTGAAATCTCATTTCTAAGTATTGTTGCAATGAATCATTAACTACACCCCCTACGTGATGGTTTATAGTTACAAATAATTGCCTAAAGCAACAATAGGTATTGAAGCTAAAACATGAGTCTTGTTTTATATGGTCTAATTAATTTGATTTTATTTCCCACCCCCTACTTGTTGAATATAATTAAAACACCATTTCAAACTAAATTTAAGCATATAATTCATTCCCTTTACAATAAAAAAATGGAAAACCATCACATTTAATTGCAAGGAAATGCACATTTGATATTTTATACCAAAGATACTTTTTAACACAAAAACAAAGATCATGACCATAAAATATTATGAATGGGACTAAAGGCATATTATTTCCACCATATAATCAAATAATATCTAAAAATATGACCTTCATTATTCAAAATAAAAGGGTTGAGAGATGCAAAAATAGTAAACATGGGAAGCTCAAACCATATTATTTTATTCATTATGATGCTCAATGATTTCTTGATGGTTTCGAGGTATATATAAAATTGATCATAGATTAAGAGGAAAAAAAATAATTTAAACATAATAACCATATGTAAAAAAAAACAATGAATTTAAGGAAATATCCAAAGTAAGAG